>JADDOH010009540.1:0-43614 GCA_016648135.1 Agrypnia vestita | reverse complement strand
ATTCATTTCAATACAAGTTAAATAAAATGATAAAAACCCTGAAAAAATTCCAATTGGAAAACATTCGAAGGTTTTTATTTTTTTATTTGACTTGTATTAAAGGGAATAAATTTTTCATATTCGATATAAGTAACTGTAATGATAGTCCAACGTTTCACAAAAAAAAATCAGAAATATTGAAAAAAAATGCAAATTTTGATGTTATCTCCTTAACTATTGATATTAGGTCATAATAGCTTGAACATTTTCGACTCATAATCAAGGCAGGAATATAGTCCTGCGAGGTTATTTATGTTTTCCAAATAACCCTGTATACAGAGAAGAAAGACCCACCATACACCCAGGGCAATAGCCTCCATCTCGGCCCTACACTTTCGCCGCCTATGTTCGGCATTTTTAATGCTAAAGTGGCCGTACTCACCATCCCGCTGACACTCATAGGAATGCGAGTGGGACGAGGAAGCGTACACACAAAACCTCTTCTCTGCCTTCAAGGCACAGGGACAGGAAAATAGAAATATTAACATTATTACATATCTACTGAATAAATAAATAAAAAACACTCAAAAATAATCTGTGAGATAAATATTTAATTACTATTTTTTTCCAAAATTCATGTTACGTCTCTTCTTGTTAGTTCTGTTATGTTAATGTTTTTAACGTAACTCTTCATGTTAATCCTCTTCAAATAGTCATTCGAGGATAAGGCGTAACAGTCGTCTGATACGTTTTATTGACAAAATCAATCTTGTAAGAATATTTTCTGCAGTAAAATGTCTCTGTTTCGCTTTTATACCAAAATGACGCGAAAGAAAAGCTTATTAAAAGAAATACATCCCTTTACAAGAATTTTAAAAATCCTCCTGCTTCGGGGAGATGGAGGGGGAAGAAAATTTACATATTCCTGCTTCAGTGTTTCAGAAATAATACCGCTAAAGTTTCCCGGAGAGCAGATAACAGACTCGTCTTTCGAGAGTGAATATTTTAAAAAGCAGCAAATTTTATTGAGTTGCGAAGATTCCGTGTAATGTATCTACCTACCCAATTCATATTTCCTGAGAAATGAAGCTATGTTATATATTTAATTTTCACAAAGTAATCTGCTTTATTACTTTTTTGTTTGTCGATTAAGATTTGAAGATTCAAGTTACGTAAATAAATCGCCCATCAAAAACAAAATGCTGCTTTTTAACCGTATATATTAGAGATCTCCGAAAGAAATTGACTTTATTAAATTTTCTCCATACTACCTCATATCGAACCTTATATCGTGTTATGTTAAAATGGTGTATATTTCTAAATAAATTATCTTATTATTTTGTAGTGACCGTGGACACAGGCCACCATCTAATGGCGAGCCTTGTACCGACTATGACTTGAATAGACAGCTGAACTTGAATAGAAACCGCATCCAGCAATCGACCAGTATAGTTGAGTCAAACAGTGTTCTTTACGAATGCCAATAGTATTAGTATCTTTTCGTGTGTAGCATTATTCTATCCGTAACTAATTAAACTATAGACGGCCCTTGTAGTCCAATGGGCGTGACACGGAGGTTTCGGGATCGATTCTTGATCAGTTCATAATACATCCATGTGATTTTTTATGTCTGTTTATTTTGTGATGTGTTCTGCAACACCATTTGATTGGACCTCACGATTTATTAATTGTTATTAAAATAATAAATTAGTGTGTAATCTTTATTATTATGGCATTATTTTATTTTATTTTTCATTTATAGGTTTAATATAACCTTAGAGATTGCTTACAGCCATTGATAATCATATACATCAATGAAATAGACAGTGTTCGGCCTATTACAAGAAACCCTAATTTCATCGGAGTAAGTATATGTATCGTTACTTATTAAAAAACTAGCAGTAACCCGTCAAAGTTCTACAACCCTCCCTGCAGCTGAAGTACTGGCTGACTTCAGAGTTTGGCGTCTATTTAAGTCGTCTGGATGCGAGTTCTTGAAGATACAGAGGCGCCGTATTATGTGTCGCCTTGTACATTAACCAACACAACTTAAACTCCACTCTATGAGGAAAACGAAGCCAATGTAGTTCACGCAAAAGGGATGTTATATGCGAGAATTTTGATATTATTCTTGCTGCCGCATTAAGAATTGACTGTAGTTGGAATTTTTGGAAGTCCAGCATAAACGACATGAAATAAGTTATTTTCTGATAAATATACATTGAGCCGCCGTGATATATTTTTTCTAATATAATATAATAATAATCATGTAATAACAAATATAAATATAATAAACAAATAAACAAAAATCTCGCAAAAAAATCTGGTTTTATATGTACCTTAATAAGTGGTAATAAAAAAAATATTGTTCATCTCCTTGTAATAAATAAGTCACCCAATTTCTACTTAAATTTCAGGCTCCCGGTTGTAAACCGTTAAAGTCAAAGTTCATTCTAAAACACGGTCTATTAGGCTATAGAGAAGATGAGTATTTAGAACAAAAAAATGTTCTACCGACCGATAAAAATAATGCGAAATCTTTAGAAAATATAAAAGCTTTACTTGTCCGATTGGGAAATATAATGGCTTTCGTTGTCCGATAGAAAAATATTGCGAGAAATTTCGACGGTGGATAGGAATATTACTTTGAGAATTGATGATACCATTCATTCTAATTTATTGATTTATGTTTTATACCCTTTGCAAATTCCCCGAGGCCTTCCTGAGAAGGTATTCAATAAGTAGAGTGGTTCTGCTACTGAAGGGAGAAATTAACCTAAAATACACTCGACTACACAGCGCGGGTTTATTCCAGTATGTATTCGCTCGCGTCGATACCTTTGTTGAGAAGTAATTCAACATTTTTGGAAGTACAATGGACAGACGATTATTACTAACTTATTAGGAGTTCAAATGATATGACCGAGACAGTTGATGAAAAAGCTTGTTTATAATATTTTGTCAATTATTATATTTTTTGTGAATGATTCAGTAAAATCCTAATCAATACTCCGTGAAAAGAATTTTAATTCGATTTTAGACAAATTTAGAAAAAAGTCAAATAATTATGCAGTTACTTGAGAAGCTAAGAAAAATCAATATATTTTACTGTCTATTGGCTGAAAATAAAATTATATTCCAAAAAAATTAAATTTGTAAATTAACAAATTATATAATTTATTTGAAAATCAAAATTAATATTATTCATAATACAAAGGCAAAGTTTTTAGAAACATGTAAATGTAAGTCACGTTATCTATATGCATTATGTATTGTCTCGGGTAGTGGCGGTAAACGAAATGATATTATGAAACGATTTAAGTTTTTTAAATACGCAAACTCAATTGGAACACTATTCTATTATTCGCACTGATCCTCGAGAATATTCCACTCGTCCCTCGAAAACTTTATTTAAAGTCTCTACGGTGGTAGGTGATTTAGTAATTACTAGCTGGTTGGCCCGGCTTCGCTCGGGACCATAATTCGGTAAGCTTAGAATAGTGTTGACGTCTCTTTTTTGGTGGTTTCAGCACCTGTGATTGGATTGCCTTGCTGGACTGTCGCTTTGCCAAAATGTCAACAGATATTTGACGCACTCCCCGACTCAGTTTGGAACCTTGTAGATCTTTCTGATAGCTTGTAGAACTTTTTCCTTCAAGAACGTTCTCCTTCCATAACTTTCTAGAACTTTATAGAAAGTTCTGGAATCTTTCAGTCTCACCAACACACTCCGCACACCCAGTTTGGAACCTAATTGAACCTTCGGGAATCTTCTAGAACATTTTTCTTCCAGAACTTTCTAGAGCTTTATCGAACGTCCTAGAAACTTATAGACCCCCTGACATACCCCGACACTCAGTTTGGAACCTTATAGAACACTCGGGAATCTTCTAGAATGTTCTCCTTCCAGAAGATTCTAGAAGTTTATAGAACGTTCTGGAACTTTCTAGAGCCACCCACGCACTCTGCCACTCGGTTTGGACCTTATAGAACATTCTAGAGTCAGACACCTCCGCCACATTGTTTGGATCGTCATACTACTTTCGCAAACCTTCTAGAACATTCTCCTTCCAGAACTCTCCAGAGATTTATCGAAGTTTCTGGAACCTTCTAGAGTCACAGACATATTCCGCCACACTGTTTAGAACCTTTTAGAACAAATTCTTGTGATTCTTTTTACAGTCAGTTTGACTTATATATAATCAGTTATCCTGCCAATATTCAGCTGGAACTCAGATACTACAAGTATTTGAGGATGGCCATTTTAAAATCCTTAACAATCGTAGCACTTGTATGAGAAGATGTTTGAATGTTGCCGAAGCAAAAGTGGTATGCCAGGATAGAAAAGAGTGGCGTTCGATCCTCTCTGCCTACCCCAGCGGGGAAACGGCATGAAGGTTAGTTAGTCAGTTAATTAGTTATATTTAGATTTTTTAATTCTGGTTCTTTATTTAGCAGAAGATGCTGTTTATTTTATTATTTTAATCAACGACTATATCATAATATTGTATTTTTTTGTAGCACAATACCTTAATAATTAAGGCTTAAATCAAATTGTTAACAAAAGTAATAAAAATAGGAACCGTTAGTAGCCAGTGGCCCGCCTGAGATTTTTGAATCGTCAATTTTTCCCGACTGTTTAAAAGGGTGGGCAGCCTTGTTATACAAGATTCCCGAAAGTTCTATAAGGTTCCAAACTGAGTGGAGGAGTTTATAGGTGAGTTAGATCCAGAAGGTTCCAGAAGATTTAGGGAAGGTTTCAGAATGCTCTAGAAAGTTCTGAATAGAGAAAGTTTCAGAAATTTCTATAAGATTCTAAACTGAGTGGCGGATTGTGTCGGTGAGTCTAGGAGGCTCCAGAAAGTTCTAGAAGATTCGAGAATTCTTTGGAATGTTCTGAAGGAAGAAATTTCTAGAAGCTTTCAGAAAGATTTATAAGGTTCCAAACTGAGCGCGGAGTGTGTTAATGAGTCTAGGAGGTTCCAGAAAGATTTATAAGGTTCCAAACTGAGCGCGGAGTGTGTTAATGAGTCTAGGAGGTTCCAGAAAGTTCCAAAAGATTCGAGAATTTCTAGAAGCTTTCAGAAAGATCTTTAAGTCCCAAAATGAGTAGCGGAGTATGTCCTTAAGTCTAGAGGTTCCAGCATGAAGTATAATGTCGTCGATAATTAATGCACAAGCTAGACATCAGCATTTAACGCCGAAGCAATACTCCACCCCAAAATTGCGCAGCTACGGTGCGCTAAAATATCTTTGATATTTCGGCAAGGCGAAGATTCAATCACGGAACCAACAGAAAAGAGACATCAAAGAAATTCTATGATCACCGAATTATGATCCCCGGGCGAAGCCGGGCCAACTAGCTAGTATTTTTTATAATTTACGAATCTTCGCAGTCGTCCCCGACAGCCGCCCCTGTCCTCAACTTGACTGGTTCGCCTCCAGTCACGTGGGCAGGGCGTGACCGCAATTAAAATGATATTAGCGACCGTAACTGGGCTCAGGTGGGTCGTTAACTTGTCCACTGGGCTTACGGCGAGGGTGCGCCTCCATTCTACCTGAATGATCACCTCTCCGAGGAATTCGTCGCCACGCACAGAAATCGTGGGCGAACTTTGACCTTTCAATAAATAATATTTCTTGTTCCGTGAATCACCTATAAATAATATGTATTGTTCTATGCACTTAGGGGTTACGCTACCCCGGAAGAATAAAATTTAGGTAGAAATTGGGAATTAAATTTTTTATATTTCTGGAACGAAACTAGAGATGATACAAAGTATCGTACACTTGGACTGCATTTAAATTAGACATGTAATTGTTGAAAAAAAAAAATTGCCTATTTCTGTGGAGCTCCTTCTCCGTGACTGACAAGCAGCTTTCCCTAGTTTTTCGAGACAGAAAAGAAGATCACGCACGTAATAAGAAATGAAATATCTACAATATATTCGATGATCAGAATAAAAAAAAAATTTTCGTAGAATTAAGAGCAATTTTTAAAAAAATCCAAAAATACTTTTTTTACGATAATGTTAAGTGCTAGTGCTCGTGGATTTTTATTATAACTACGTTTATTATAAACGATCGTTCGTTTATAATAAAAAAAGATAGAATATAAAAACTTATTAGTTTTCCGCGACTGTTCAGATTCTTCTGGTTTGAATGATGGTCAAACCAGATAGACGATTTAAAATCGCCTCGCTAATCAATTTTAACACTCGATCGCCCCTTAAGCTTTAATCTAATCTATGAAAAATATATGACAATAATATTATTCAGAATATTTTAAATGTTTATTAGAACGCAATACTGGATTGTATCCCCAGGGAGACATCATTAATCAGGATATATATTATAGATGTCTCATAGAGACGAAACTATTTTTTATATGGGAAGGTATGTGTGAAAGTCTTTTGTTTTTGGTGTTTATAGGGTGAACACTTAAGGCGTACGATAGGTCGTAAGCCCCATAAACAATCGAAATTAAAGCATTTTATACCTATGTTCCCATACAAAAAATAGCTGCGTCTCTATGAGACGTCTACAATACAATGTATATCTTGAGTAATATTACAGAAGGTGTCGACAAAAATAACACAGTTTTTAAAGACAGGAAGGGTTTTCAAAGAGAGGAAATTTTAAAACATATGCAATGAATCTATTAATATTTTATTCCTTCCTTACGTCCCAGTAAACTATAAATGTTTATATTTATGACCATTTACCATGATCTATATATTTTAACTCATAAAATAATCTAAACACTATTATTCATTTTCGCACAGAAATATTCATACCGAGCTATGTCTGAATGAGTAAAATTATTTGTAATTTACTTAATTAAATAAAGATAGGAAGCGGAGCACCTTTTCAAACGTTGGGTTTTTTTAATAGCGCGAATTAATCGTTCTCTTATAGTGCCACTCCCATCTTTTTGCACAACGCGAGTCCCATTGGTGAAATGGGCTCATACATACAAACATACAAACCTTTTACAAATTAAGCATCAGCAATATTCATTTTGTATATATTTTTTTTAAATAGTGACGCACATGCAAGGAATACGTGTCACCTCAATATGCTTACTATTTTCAAACTGAGCTAAGCGCCTGTGCTATGAAAATAGGCCTAACTTAGAAGAGTCCCGAGACGAGTCTCAAGCCTCCGATCACTTCTCCACTAGCGAGTTTGGACAAGCTGGACAAGAGAATTTTAATTAAATTATTACTACTAATTTACAAAATTGTTACAAAAATATAATAATGTTAACAGTTATATACTTACGTTAAAAAGTACGAATATAATGTAAGAAAAGTAAATGCTGTATTTAATTATTTATAGCATCACGTTTCTTTAATTTTAATGCAATATTTGATATAAAAAAGTTATGTTCATTTTTTTCAAACGACCAGGGCAAGTATTAGTCTCATTTCATCTAATCTACTTCCCATTGTCCAATTCGGTCGGAGACCCATTGCATCGACGAGGCGCCTCCATTCGTCCCTCTCTCGCGCTGATTGCGCGGCCTCCGTCCATTGTAGTCCCACCCTTTCCTCACACAGTTTCTGGAGTTGCCTCGCCCAACTGTGTCTGAGCGGCCCACTGGACGTCTACCCTCAGGAATCGCACTCAGTATTTTTCTAGGAATTCGGTCATCAGACATTCTTAGTACGTGCCTGAGCCACCTCAGTTGCGATTTTTCTATGAAGAGTAGCGGTGATTCAATGTTTAGATCGTCTCGGATCGTCGAGTTTCTTATTCGATCCCATTTCCTAACCCCTACCACTCCTCTCAAGTACTTCATTTCGGCAGCTTGGACTCCAGAGCGTGTTCTTTCGTTTAACATCCATATCTGGTGACCGTACGTATTAGTATTAGTATTCTCCTTTATTATTTAAAACTTCTTGCGAACAAACACATTACGTTACAATACCTCTGCGATAAACGATTGATTAATTGAACACGAACAGAAGGATTAGTCGAAACTGCTCACTTTTGCCTACATGACATTGCATTTGCAAGGCCTGTAATTATATTAAATAACTAATGTTATGTAAAAGCAAACGAAAAATCTTGTAGAGCAAAAAATTTTCTTTGGAATAAAGTATATATTGCCTTTACCAATTTGTTATACCTACTTTTGGTGAGCATTTTAATATTTTGAAAACTATTCGGGCACAACTTTCGTTATAGCCCCTGATAGTTTTAGTAGACCCCTTTTTAAATAATAAAACGTTTATCTACAGCATTTATATCTGATTTTGTTAGTAAAGATCTAATGTCAACATGTCACGCCCTTAAACAACAAAGTATGATTTGACACTTGTGCAAATAGTTTAATTTACTATTAAAGTGTTTGTAGTAAATTAAGTATTATTAATAACGGATTCTTTTTTGAAAATAAGTTTAAATTTGTTTTCACCTTAGTACCTACTTAATTCGTTATTCGTGTCCCACATTTTTTTTTGTTTATATCTGTACTTAGATTTTAAATTTTTAGTATTGGTACGTTGTATCCTGATGAAGGGACCATTAGCCCCGAAACACGTTGGTATTTCAACAAATTAGTGGTGTATACAAAGTATATTCTTGTTAATTATATTAGTAATGTCACCACAAAATCATTTTGTATTTATTGAAAAATTAATGTTTTTGTTTACGTATCGACATTTCCATACTTCGCGAAGGCGCGTCACCAGTGGGTATGGATGTTTATTTACTACGAATACTCCTTAATTCATATATGTTAATTATTATGATACGAATACACGTAATTTTAAAGTGAATTAATTTGTTACTACAATAATTTAGGATACTATCGTGGGTTATGTAAATAAAACAATTAGTATACAAAAACCGAAGTGGTTCCGCAAGCGTCCTTGCCGCCAGAGGTCGGTTGCTGTTGCCTGCCGTAATGACGCTTAGCTATTCAAATTGATGGTTTACGAAAGGCGGAGTGCGTCAGATTTGTGTTTCGGGTAATGAATGAAGGGTCCAGGCAGGATCGTAACGCAATATTATATTAAAATGGACTCACCTTTGAAAAACCCGACCTGTTTCAAAGCATTGAGAGGCAGGTGTTTCTGAAACATAAATAAAATATTATTTTAACAACTTTTATATTTATAATGATAAGTGGAGAAGTAGTACAGTATTATTGGTAATGAAAAATAAAGCTATGAAAATAATCTTTCTAGGAAATAGATAATTACAATATTGAAAAATCTATATCCTCAGAATTTATAAGAAAAAATTATGCATATCAACATGAACACGAATGTAGTAACAGACAAAGAGAAAGAATGAAACTGTTATTGAGAAAGAAGCCTAATCTTAGCGCAAAAATTTTAATGAAATGCCGGAGGATATGTGATAAGAATTTTTTTTTAAATAACATTAATTAAACTTAAAATATATATATTATATATCGTATAAATATATTTATAAAGTTATGGTACTCCTTATAAAAATGTACATGATTATAAACGACAATATCGTGAAAACTACAGAGGTCCCAAATATGAAAAAAATTAAATACCCCGTAATTTAATGTACAAAATATTCAATAATACTAGAGAATATTCATACTCGTTGAAGAATGAAAAACAAGTAACGTGCTATTTATTTTATTATTATACTAGCCATAAACCCGTGAAAATCACGGGACAAATTCAAATTGTATTGATGTGCAAGGAAAAATTCTTAACATACAAAGGATACATAATAACGCATCCTGTAGTACCATGCACGAGAGTCCCAATTCAGCAACAAATCTACCCATAAAAGCTCTATCTACGGATCAACAAAAGAAATTTCCATTTTTCCAGCAAATTTATGCGACAATATAATCTTGGAGTCAACTATAAGGGCGACCCAGGAGAGAAATCTGTACACTTAAGTATCACATCTGATTGAGGCAAATATACATATGTCAATATTTATACGAAGAAAGAAATAAAAAAACAAATAAAATTAATAAGAAAATTTATATTTTAATTTACACTAAATTGAACTTTGTAATGCACACGCATTGTGTTAAATTTATCGCTTCAACAGTTTCGAGAGGAGCAGTCCATCACACCATCAGGTGTAATTTATAACTAACCTAATACAGAAATTTTTTCATCTTAGAGCAGTGGATCGCGAAGCAGTGAGAAGGTTTTTTTTAGCTTTAACGAAAAAATATTGAGGATCGGAGACATCCATTGGAATGTGATGTTGTTTATGAGTGTTTTCTCTGAATTTAATTTTTTTTTGGATTTCGATGGTTTCCAAACTGCTCATTATCAATTTATGACGAACTGATTGAAGTAGTTTCAATACATGATTACGAAAGAATGGTGGGCATCAATTATATGGTAAGAATATACTGAAAAGTTATTTTTTTAAAAACAAAGGCGATGTTCCTTTATTTAGGTTTTTTCGCGGTTTGACCTGAAATAGCTGTCACAATTTCCACAAGTTATTTCACACGTTCCACACTTTTCTAATAAATAAAATTTAGTTTTTGCGGTTAGAAGGAGTTTACCGATGTCAAAAAAATTTCCTCTCAGAAATTAAAAGAATAATTTCTCTCCATATTAAAGCTTCTACATATAATATAAATATTCTGTATATAACGACACGCATTAAATCATTGTCACTTGAGATCGCTTTGAGTAAATTAGAGTGTATGTTTTCTGAATAATAATGATAGGTACCATGAATCTATTATTACTGTTTGCTTATTGCTTTTATAGATTGCAGGGCTTACAGAAGAAATTTACGAGACATTTTTTCTCCTCTGAATATTTCTTTCTACCGCGTTGCAATCTTCATCGCCACGTGTACAAATAAATAATTATTGGAAAAGAATGTTCATATTGACTGCGTATACCAAAATTATTTTAATTCAGAATTATTACGAAAAAAATGTAATAATATAAACAAAACCAATTTTATCGAGACAAGCACCACATGCAGGCGAAATTTAAAAAAAAAGATAAGTAAAATACATAAATTCTTATACTTATATAAAATACTTGTGCTAAATTGTTTAAAAATAATTATTCTTACACAATTTAACTAAACAAGTTAATAATACACAACAAACAATTTCAAAAAACGAGCGCACATTATTTGGAAAAATTATTGGTCATTCATAAAAATAATCATGACTAAAAATATTTATTTGATATTTATTCAAAATATGTATGTATGTATAATAAAGAAATGTATAGCATTTCACTAAATAAATTAAACAAAAAAATATAAATTTTAGGTAGGTACCCATTTCAGATATACCTTCATGACGCAATTCGCGGAAAATTTTAAAGCACTATTTTTACTATATTCCGAACCGTTTTTCATTAAAATGCTAAAAAAAAACATTAAAAGCTTAACTTCCATACTTCTTTTCTGCTGTCAATCAAAAAAAAATTTATTTGAACTTATAAATATCTAGACTCGGTTCCCAAGCCAGCCTGACCCGCTACATTGTTTCAAAATGGCGGCTAATATAAATATATTTTTAAATATTGCATTTCTGTTTATTGCGATGGCATAGTCACACCATAAATATCTTCCAAAATGCGTTTTCGAGTTTAGAATACAGATTTGTTCATAATGAACGGTATTATCTGTAACATATGGAAAAAAATCCCAAGAAATGTAGGAAGTTAAATAACTTAAAATTTTGTATAAAGACAGATATAACACAACAATGTATCAAGCTAAGGTCATTTAGTTAAAAATTTTAATTATTTTTTAATTAGAAATGTCATTTATATACACGGTGTAATAGAGCTAATCCACAATAATTTATAGGTATATTCAAGCCTAAATTATGAATCTCAGATGTTCAAGCAACCTAATGTTCATTTTTATGGAGATAATCGAGTTCAAAGTTTGCATCTTTTAAACATTTCTTTCTTTTTGAAAAGTTGGACTACCATAAAGATACGTTATATCGTCAAATGAGATGATAAAAACTTTAAAAAAATCATTTTTAAATTTTCTGTAAGGTTTTAATCATTTTATTTAACTTGTATTGAAGAGAATGAATTTTTGAAATTCGTTATAAGTTTCGGTTATTATAGTCCAACGTCTTAGAAAATAAGTCAGAAGTATATATATAAAAAACATTGCAAATTTTGAAGTCGTTTATCTCCATAACTATTAATATTATGACATTGCTGCTGAGACATTTTCGACTCATAATAAAGGCACGAATCCGGCTGTAAAGTATTGTGTACTAGCTCTATTTTATTTTGTAAATTTTTTAAAATTATATTCACTTCCCTTTTACTTTTAGTTGGCAAAAAAATAATAATCATTAAAAAAACTTGTTATTCTCAAGTGAAAAGACCACTCCTTTTAAAAAGATTTTTGTGTTACTAAACCATCGATTGGCTCTGGATAAAAAAGGACAAACGTCCCTCAATTCTTCTCGTGATTTAACGGATCCAAAAAAAATTGTGTAGAAAGTATTTTTTTAAGAATATATATAAGATATATATATTATATATTATATATATATATAGTATATATATATATATATATATATAATATATATATATATAATCTGCTACACATTTTTTTCACCGTTCTTCGTAGAAACTGTTTATCTTGTAAATAACCGCATTGTGAATAAAATTAACAATTTATTTGCGCATCGCGTGCGAGAGTTATCATTCCACGCGCAAGTGCGCCTTTCAGATAACAACGGGCGATGCGGCGATGGCAATCGCGGCGCACGTGGGAGAAACCGCGGATCCATTGTTCCCAGTTAATGCGGCGACTAGCAACGGCTGTGGAGGGCCTCACACCGGCGCGTACGACAAGGGTTGATGGCCGCGTAATTGCGAGGAATAAAGTGTAATGCATACAAAGTGCACTTGTATTACAAGCCTCGTTTGATTATGGTAATTGTCTGACCACACGACGGCGTAACCACGTGGGCAAGTAAATGTTGACGGCTGGAAAATTGATGAGGAACTGATTTTTTAATTTAATTTATTTAGTTAATTTACCAAGCTGCCGTGGCGAAATTGGATAACGAACCATTCCCGGATAGAGTGAAGGTCCGTTGGTACGAATCCCGGTAGCGGCTAAAATATTTTTTCTTTAATTCGATTTTTCTTTGATTAATAAATTTGTTAATTTATTAAGTAAGGATGCGATCCTTTTTGATAACGACCGAGTATTCAATTCAATTCAATTTATTTAAGAAGTTAAATATACTTTACAAACTTCCATTTTATTCGTACATTTTATTACATTTAATTAATATACATATAGTGATATGGAACAGAACGATATCCAAAATAACAATGTTCAGCATAGCGATAGTTCTTCCTGCAAACGTCCCACCCCGTTCGCCATCTAGCGCAGTGCTGTAGCGCGACAGGTGAGTCTATTAGCACACAACTTACTCACTTGAAAAAAATTTATCGCGTAGCTTCGCGGATAGTACAGCGGCAGCAAGAAAAACCATAAACAGTCGCCCTTCGTCAGAGGGATCATCAGAGACACACTTTAACCTGCGATGTTTGCAGAAGAACCTGTGCCTCTAGAATTGGCCTATTCTCTCACAGCAGCGCTGGTGGAGGTATGGTGGAAGGCGAGGAGATCCTCGACTACGAGGACCAGCATCGAAAACGACGACGAGTTCTTCCAATAAGCATAACCGTCGGCATGTTGGTCCTATATATTGGAATGTGAAACAATTTATTTTTACGCTGTCTTAGGTAAGTATCATCGGGAACATACAAGCCAATGCTCCGCATAATTGATCACATCGCGCAACAATCGATAAAAATGCGTAATCAAATACACATTCCTTCTAGACTGGGAGGGTAGAGCCAAGGATAATGCCCGTACTCTCTCATGATCTTCTTCCTTTATGGTGTTATGGATGTTCGGTTCGTCTTGGATGATTTGATGGGCAGAATTATGGGCGATGTTCAAAGAAGACGCTACCTTAACGATGGTAACGCGCTTATTCGCTGGAACCACCTCTCGAGCTTGCTGAATACTGTCACCCGTGTTGGAGGTTAACGGGTATCCCTATTCGTACATCACATTTTTAATCTTTTAGATTCACAAAAAAACATTTATACGTGATAAAGCACTATCTCTGTATTGTGATAAAATTTAACGATGATTTTCAGCTCTTTTACGCCATCAGGGCAGATAAATCGAGTAAATGCTCCTCCTGGGTGCAAACTGCGAGCGAAACGGACATTTTCACACCGTGGTAGCCGGAAGGCAAATAACGCGATCGAGATAAAATTTCACACTCGTAACGGCAGTGTGACCAACTCTAAGCACGCATGCGCAGTAGGATATGGAGAAAGCGTACAAAATTTTTGTCTCATCCGAGTATATTATGTCGTTATTTGAATAACGTCTATATTTACCTCACTTTTTGTATCCAGAATACCTCTATTGTCATATCCCGAGAAGCTACGTGAATAGTGTGAGAAATAAATACGCTTAAAAAAATTTACTTAACTTTTGTTAATACGCACGCACATATCCAATATATTCAATGTAATATAAACAAAAAAACATTCTCTCTATGCCTAGCATCATCACACTTTCAATCAAGATGATAAAGAACCAGTACAGCTAAATAAAGTATTAAACAAAGTAATTTCGCGTGCAGGTAAAATTTACTTTTATAAAAAATCTGGTGAACACACGTGAACTCGGAAGGCGCTGCATTTATTATTCTAATGTATTGGAACAATGGTTTGAAAAGAAATAATTAACGAAGGTAAATGGAAGGAAAAAACAAACACGTTTTCGTGAAGCAAGGCGGCGGCATTAAGGGTGGTAAAATAAAAGGACCATATTTCTCAGTAAGGGTTGACATCAGATCGTATAAAAACCCATTAGAAAATACGAGAAATTTCCGAAAAATTCCGCAAACTGCAAGTCGACTGCTCGCTGATTATTCGATAATCTCATTTGGAAAATTGATTTCCGAAAAGAATTATACTTCACTTTATGAATTAAAAAATTCCATCTGGTTTTGTCGATGAATGAAGAAGTTAAAAATTATCTCTAATTAATTAATTACAAAATTAATAATTTTTTGTTCAAGGAAATGTTATAACAATTTACAATTGTATTTATAGAGATGATGAACATTATAATTTAATTAATTAGCAAATTGAAAATTGGAACCAAATCGCTCTGTCGCTTGTTATTGCCGAACCTTCCGAGGGCTTAGTAAACACTGGCAAAGCTGAACTTAAAAATAATACTTTTAAACGTAAGAAATAATATTTATAATTACGTTACTACTAAAGAGATGATGTTCATTATTCAAAATAAGATTAGCAAATATTAATATACACACAATTCACACGCTAGCTGAAACAGATTTTTTCATCAAGTTATATTAACGACAATGAGGGCAGACCCTCCGCTTACCCAGGACCGTTTTATAAGCAAAAGCTCCTATATCGGTCCTACTCATTCGCCGCCAGGTTGGCATTTTTAATGCTAAAGGCAGCCGTGCAACCCAGCACTGCAAAGCGAAATTGGGCCGCACGGCTGCCATCCAAAATTTTGCTCTCATTGTCCCGTCAGTTCACTTCTTTATTGTTTATAAATATACATAAACCACCAAAATATTTCAATACAGTAAATATAAAGGCACAAAGGATACACAGGATGTAAGGAGTAAACAGCAATAATATATTAACGACGTCCACTTTTCATAAAAATGGCATATAAGATTAAAAAAAAAAAAAAATTGGTGTAGATTTCGCCACATTAGGTACTTGCCCACGCGCCAGGCGCGTCCAAAGCACGTATGACGCGGTCGCATCATACGTGCTTTGGACTTTTTGTACTTTTCTAGCCGAAAACAGCACTGCTGCAAATAAATTCATCCTGTCCTTTGGAGACCAGTCATAACACATGCAACGACACGACATACGCACGGATCGATTTGAAATACACATACATTCTCAACTTTCGAACATCTGCGAATTGTGTATGCACACAAATACCAACAATATTGATTGTATTGTTCGTCAATTTTTTGAATACTGTATACACATTTATCAACAGCATCCAACGTAAAAAAATTTACTTAGATGCTTAAAATGCATGGAATAGCATACATATTACGAAGCGTGCGAATTGTTTTGAGGAATTTGTTTGTATGACGCATTTTTATAGTTTTTGATAGTGAAAATTTGTTGTGTGAGTATATAATTGAATCAAAATGCACAAAAAATATGTTTCTCGAACATTTAAAAAAAAACATTGTGGATATAATAATATAAAGTAGGCATAAACTTATTATCCAACATTTATTTAATCATTTTGCAAAGTTATTATGTGTTCATTCATAAAATGTAGTAAAATAAAAGTATTTCTACACTTTTATACGTACACATAATTAGGAGCGTTCATTGAGAACATTGAAGCATGATTTTTTTCTAAGCGTATACTTGAAAAAAAAAAGATGTATCTCGTAATATTTCTATCGCAATAATTATCATATTATTCCGATTATAATATTTCATAGTAATCTCTTAGACACATATTTAATTTTGAAAATACATTAAAGTCATGCTTAAAACGTATAACGTAAATATAATATAACGTAAAGTCATACGTTAAAGTCATGCTTCAGTGTTCTCACTGCACGCGCCTACACATAGTATACAATGAATATTTTCCACGTTTGATATCATACAGATTATTTGTTTGATAGACACATTTAAAAAAATATATATTATTGATATATTTTTATTTTCCGATTTCCAAAGGGTAAAAATAAAATTACTCATCAGTTGTACGATCCATCTTAGTTACATAAGTTGCTCTCAGTAATATTGATCGATGCAAAGCGGTCAGTATCAAATGATAATGCTTTATGGCGGGAATATCAAACAATAATGGTCGGCCATTATGCCCCCAAAGAGCTTTATGGGTCATAAAATGAAATCTAAAGACGAATATAATGCGAAGTACTCTTTAATATATGGAAGCCAAGCTAACATTAGAGGGTAGAGGCTAACCCAAATGTGTTCAAATTATTTAGGTATTGTGCAAACCATATTGTAGAAATTCCCTGTAATTATTTATTTATTGGTCAATTAGTTTTATTTCTAAGTTCGCATTAGAAACTCGTTTATTTAATTCATCAATCACACGTTGAAATAAGTAGAGTAGGTACCTATTCCATTAAGATAATGTTACGTCATGTTTTTTGAGAATACATTATATTTTATTTATTTATATAATTAATAAAAGTGTACATGTTTTCACCACTTTTATATTGAAAATGTCAATACGTTTCAGGGTCAATTGTCCTCTCGTCAGGATACAATGTATAGGTAGATATGATTAACTTAATTAATTATTAAATATGTTATAATAATAAATTATATATATTATATAAATAAATTATAAATAAATATTAAATATAATGATTAAATTAATAAATATAATTATGATTAACACCTTTTCTTATTTCCAAACTGTAATTCCGTATAATTCGTATGTAAAATTGTTTTTTTCGTTTTTATTTATTACGTTGTATCCTAACGAAGGGACCATTAGCCGTGAAATATTTTTATATTTTCAATATATTTAAAATTTACATTTTTATTAATTATATTAAATAATGTCACCAAAAAATCAGTTTGCTCTTTTTGAAGAAGTTTTTTTATTTATTTGATTGACTAATTCTCCTATTCATGTAGTCTTAAAACAGTACAATGCTAAATAAAAACATGAGATTAATATCTAGGCACTTTATAGGTTTTCCGTCTGTTTTGCACATCTAAATGATGATCACTTTCAACATAAAATCTTTATGACCCTTATCATATTACTTTATGTAAAACGAATGTTGTTTCGCTTATCAGGGAAATAAAAGAATTTTTCGGATCATAAGGTACACCTTATACATACATTTACGATACGTAGATGTAAAAGAGGTTGTAAAAGATCCTTACAAAAAACAATTTATTTTATTTTACAACTATCAAAAACTACCTAAGATTTATTCAGCATGATTTATTTTTGTATCTATGCCTTAAATTTTAATATCCATGTATATTTTATTCACCTTTCACTTTCTTTCTTTCTTTTTAATAAGGATGCGTACGTGGTATAGAGGATGTAACAGATCTAGCTAGCTACCAAATTCAGATAAATTTCTGCATAATTTATGAGTCGAAAATGTTCAAGCAACAATATCTTAATGTCAATAGTTATGGAGACAAACAAAGTTTGCATTTTGTTTTCAATATTTTTTACTCATTTTCTATTCAAATTGGACTATCTATAAAGAACTTTATGTCTATCTCATAATGCAAATTGATTTTCTGTAAGTCAAAAAAAATCTTTAAAACCTTGCGAAAATTCTTATTCGAATTTTCTCCAGGTTTTAATATAAGCAAGAAATATTAGAAATAAATGCCAATTTTGAAGTAGCTTCTCTTCATAACTATTCACATGAGTACATTGTTGATAAAGCATTTTCGACTTTAAATTTAAGGTGAAAAATATCTATTTGTGGAGTACAGTAGACAAGCTCTGTTACACCTTTTATATCACATCAATAACTAACTAGGTAGTTGGTTTGGAATATGCTAGAACATCCGATTATTGGGCAAATGTCTTATCTACGTCAAACTTGATTAGAGTAACTATTTTGTTTAGACCTATTGATTATTATTTTTACCTTTCAAATATAATAGTTCGACACCATCAATAAATCTGTGTAAACTTTTGCTCATGGGCTCGCTTATGATTAAGATTCCTTTTATGTTTGTACAATGCAATGTTTATCCGGAACATATTATCGTCCGGAAAGCTCGATAATACATAATACATCTATGTAAATACAATGTGACGCAGTGGAAGAGTGATGCCAGCTGTCGTCTATTTATCTCTTCTAAATCCTAATCGTGGGAACTTGAATAACTGATCGTTCCACACACGCAGCCAGCCAAGGTAGCGTGGGGGCGCGTTGGTAGGTACTAGGTACCCGCCACACCTACCCCTAGGGAATCTGACCCCTCGTTTGCAAAACTGCGGGAACGGAAGTTCATCAACGAGCGACGGAATCAATGCTGCACAATTTATTTCGGGTGGATCAGGGAACGGAAATGAGTTCTGGTGTGAAATTGCATTATTGTGGAGTCAGTAATGCGATAGAAATTACTGTTTAATTATTTCAAAGGGAGATCATTTTAGCGGTTTATTTAAATTTTAAAATGGCGCTTGTTGATGTGAAGTTTCGTAAAAGACATTGATATTCGTCATTCGATGTTTGTTAGTGAGATGAAGTCTCGTCCGTGGACGTACACCGTAAGACCTGAAATACTGAAGATAAATAATGCGTCTTCTGGTTTATCTCCTGGGGTATTATGCCGTGTGTTTACGACCTTTCTGGCCGACGTTTCAGATCCCTGAGTGTTAGTGTTGTGGTTAAGTATTGGCTTGCAATAGCGTGTCGAAAGCTTGGTGTTTACGTGTTATGTGGCAATACCGTGTCTGAGTCATGTGTTGTGTGTATGTTTCCTCTATTGTCTGATCACTATCTATGCGGAATCTGCGACGATATTGACTTTGAAGCGCCGGATACCATGATGTTTTTAATTTGAGACCAACATCTCTATCAATATTTATCGGGTGCTTGTAGATTTCGAGTGCTTCCTTGACAAGACGCGTGTAGTGACACTTAGGCTTTCCATGGATTTTCGGTTCGCCAAATGATAGCCGGTATCCAGAAACTGCTCAGCCAATATTGATTTTCCTGTATGACCGAGTTTGCATGCTCGTTTGTGCTCGTCAACCCTTTTGGAAATTGTACGCGCCGTTTGTCCCGCGTATACTTTATCGCAGTCTTGACAATCGAGTCTATACACACCATCTGTTTCTAAACGATTGATTAATTTTTGAGTTGGTTAAAATAGCAAAGGAAACAAAACCTGTTGGTTATAATTGAATATTGCATTGTCATAGAAATACACAAATGCTGAGAATTTCAGAGCTCTAATTAGTCGGAAAGTTATTAATATTTTGATTTTTAAATTTAGACACAAACAGACAATTAGGTATAGCAAAATAAAATTTGTAAAAAGTATTGAGACTCGGATGAGAGTGAAAACATTTTATGTATATTAAGAGTTTCCTTTTGGACCACTTATTTTGTTCATTTTAATTCCTTAAATTGTCTTACTTTAGGTAAATTATGTAAGGTAATAATATACAGCAAAAAACGACAGAAATGAGCTTTAATTAAACCTATATTAATGTAATATATATTAATATCATTACTGAATTTTATTTACCCACATGATATAGTCGAAACAAGTTAAGTGAATTTCCTTTATTTAATATTTCGTTAAATAATGATTATTTTGTTAGAACTACTTATCCCCATCTCCAATAATAATAATTTATTTTTCAAAAATGTTTTTGGGGTGACATTATTAAATATAATAATAATAGTTTCGTTGTCTATCCGTCCATCAGTCCGTCCATAACTTCGCGTAACGCTCGTAATTCCATTCGAATTCACGGCTAAAAAAACTAAATTAAACGACCGGAGACAGGGCTTGAACCTCGGGCCAGCAAACCCAAAAGGCGGCAATAATAACGATGTCGCTATTGCCGAGCCTGCATTACCCGTCAAAAATACAATACACAAATATATATATATATACTAAAATATTTTTTCTTTAGGTACACTGCGTTTATAAACATTTTTTCCGAGACCAATGACATCTCCGATATAGTTTAGTGGCTAGGATACCTGGCTCTCACCCAGGGGGCTCGGGTTCGGTTCCCGGTGCCGTAAATACATTTTTTGATTCTATTGTATATTTTTTATTATATTTTGATGTCTATTTTCTTTATAATACTAGCTGCAACCATCAAAAATGACGGTACTTTTACATGTCGGTTATTCGGAAAGTAATTTCGTTTTTGCTGGCAAAGACGATTTTCTTATAGTGTATAAATATTGTATAAACTTTATTTTGTACACTATAATTTTTTTTATTTGATTGCATATTCACCATTTTAGTCCAATACATTTTGCCATCTCTCTGGCAGTGGCATGATTCCACGATCATAAAATATCTGATATTTGCTGACAAAAAACTGATCTAAGGCATTTCCAACGTCCTCACTCGAAGAAAAAGTTTTGCAGTCTAAAAAATTTTGTAGAGACCGGAACAAGTAATAATCAGAAGGTACCAGATTTGGAGAATATGGTGGGTGTGGTAGTACATCCCATGCAAGCTGTAAAAGCTTTTGACGAGTAACTAAACTTGTATGAGGTCTCGCATTATCTTGGTGGAACACTTTACCTTTTCAACTGATGAATTCTATCCTGTTCTGTTTAAATAAATCATTCAATCTGCCCATTTGACGACAATACACTTCAGAATTTATCGTGGTATTGTCCGGTAGAAGCTCAAATAAAATGATTCCCTTGAAATCCCACTGAAGTGCTTTGGACCATTTCTTTTTTTTACTCCATGATCTCTTGCGTTTAACGTTGTTGTAAACAATCAATTTCTCGTCCTCGGTGATGATTTGCTTCACAAATTTATAATTTTCTTGACGTTTCAGAAGCAAATCACAGACGCAGTATATTTCTCTCTGTAAGAACGTGTGGAACCCATATGCTGAGTTTTAAAACCAAGGCGTTTTACGTGATCATGAACAATCGAAATCGATCAATTTAACCTCTTGGCGATCTCTCGAGTTATTATTCGGCGGTTTGCATCAATCGATGCTTTTATTTGTCTTCGTCAGCTTCAACTGGCCTCGAGAGCGTGGTGCATCTTTAACATCAAAATTGCCAGAACGAAATTTTGCAAACTAGTTTTTTGCTTGAACAGCATGTTTACTTTTTCTATAGTAAAAAAGTAGAATATGCAGATAATGCTGCTTTCCACTCTCCATATTTGATAGGCCACTAAACAATAAATAACCTTTAAACAGAATAAAACAAAATTTTTCATAAATAATTGTTATATCAGCTATCAAAATATATAATGACTAAGCGACTTTAATGTGAAATTAGTCATCTGTTGGATAACTTAGCGATGTTGCTACTGACGATCCTGCGTGACCGGTCAAAAATACAGTACATATAGGACTTAGCAAAGACGTGAACTATTTCATGTTCTGCCCAGCACAATCGCCAGAGTTTAAAATAGTACGATTAACTGCCGAGGAGGAAAAATAAAATAAAAATGTTTAAATATTTTGATGAATAAGTAAATACTTATTCTTTAGTAACCAGCATATAAAAGTACCATAATTTTTGACGGGTTATAGCTAGTTAATACAATAAATAACGTTATCAAAACGCTACGCTACTCTAGATAGCGCTGTTCTCATAGCCTTATCTGGGGGCCGAATTATATATATAGATATTAATATAATATATATATATAGATATATATATATAAAATAAAAGTACGTCGTTTCTTTAATAATTATTAAAAGTAATCGCCCGAAAGACCACCATTTTTAACAAATTAAAACATTTATTTACATTCTAACTAAGAAAGCACAACAATGATTAACGTGTTAAATAAATCATATCTTAACCGAACCATCTTAATTATTTACTTCAAGAAATACCTCGTAGTATGCTTATTAGCTCACGCTATTTAAAAATACAATTTCTTCCGTAGCCTGGGAAGCTTTCAATAAATAATGAAAGAGGCGCCTACGCAGTGAAGTTGATTTACGAAGCGGTTAATTACCTTCTCATTCCTTGACGGTACCTGCGAAAATATGTAGCCTCCAATAAAAGCGAAATTCTGTTTGATATAACACCGATACACACGCATTCTTCGCTCAAGTTCATTTTGACTTGGGTCCCATTTCTCGACTAAATCGACGTCCTAGTCCACTATATTTATTTTCAATAAAATACTTTCAAGTAAGATCACCATTCCAGTAATTCATTATACGAGTACCTATATTAATAATAAAAGTAATGAGTTTTTTCCAGCGTAAACAAGTTGAGTGTACAAAACCCGATCCGCCCAAAAGAGTACCTATACAAATTACTGCATAAAATTTCAAAAACCATGAAATAATAAAAGGTTTTAAATATAATATATAATATTCTCACAAGGTTCTAAAATTGAGAAAAACTGCGCATAATACACGAAAAACACCAAAACAACACTAGAACGACTCAAAAGTATCACATAACACACGTCAAAACAAAAACAGGACAATTACGACTAATTTGCAACGGATTAAAACTATACAACGACCTACCACAACAGACCAAACAACTGACTACTGACAAATTCAAAACAGATGTGACAAAAATGCTAAAACTCGGCCAATTAGGGTAAAAGCCGGATAGTTGCCTCAGTGGGATAGTTGCCCCGGTTTCGAATATACTGTATGGATGTTGGTGGCGTTAGCGCTTTACTATAATTAGAAGTGCACTTCCCGCAGACCTCAATGCCATATAATTTGTCGGAGTACGCGCAAGCGTTTTGACCATGTGAACAAAAATCTTCCGCGGCGAAACTTTGACAGGTGTCGAAATTATATTGATAAGTAATTTCTTTTGAATATTTTTAGAACTGATTGTGCTTTCAGTAAACTTTTTGTTTCTTTGTATGCATTAGAGTTAAATTTACATTGTTTATTACATGTTATTGTTTAAAAGTTTTTATTTATTTCGCAAATAAAAAGGGCAAGTATCCGTATCAAAAACGATAGTTGCTCTAGGGGCAACTATCCGCATCTATAAATTCTTTAACGAAAAATGACAGATTTTTTTCGTTAGGTGTTTTTTCCAACTTATTGCGACTATAACTTGTTTAAATAAAATAAATACCTGACTGTTTCATGCGTTCATTCTAGGTGAACAAAATGCCTCGCAAGTATAATGCCTCACGAAAACCAGGCGTGGTGCCGCGTCACATCAGCTGGACTTACCTAACTTAAAGTATGAAGTCTATTTATTCTGTTGTATTTTTATAGTTTAAAACGTTAAAACTTAATACTTTTGTATAATGATTATTAATATTTTGATTACTTCTTAATTAAGGATCTCAGTAAATAATAAATACTGAATTGACATAAATTTGTTTCTATCTAAAAAAATCGTAGTGAGGCGTCTATTCCCGTACGAGGCAAGTATCCTCCGAAGCATTTTTAACGCTAGGCTACTATCCGCTACAATAGGCAACTATCCCTCCTTTGAGAGGTCAAATAAAACAGGAATTATTCAAAACCAACATTAATTATGTTTACAAAAAATATCAAGACCAATGTTTTGATATACATGTTGCATTACTCTAAGGAAGTACTTATTTTTTTAATAATAGAGCTGGATTGTATATACTCTAAGAATAGAGCTTATTTTAAAAGTGGGCCAACTATCCGGCTTTCACCCTATAAAAATGATTTTGTATCTAAATTATATTATTATTATATTCCTATATTGAATCATGTAAAATGTTATCCATAAACCTTTTCAGGTGTCTATTATATTTTTAATTTAAAAAAATAATCTGATGTATCTGTAACGATTCTGCAGCCGATACTATTATTTGATAATGCAGCTTGCACTAGAGAGCTGATGATGTGCTTCAGCCACAGCTTGACACCAGAAACACGATCTCTTAAGAGCGAAATGAATCCATGGATACGACCTTCGATAAACATTGTGGAAGCGCTACAATAACAAGACAACCCAAACAATATTCTATACGAACTATTTTACTGAACTCGTAGACTCAGTTGTACAATACTCGCTCCTAATTTGAACAGAGCTCGCAGATATAGGTAGGTCTTTTCATATAAGCTTGCAATTGAGATAGTGTGGGTATAGTGCGTAACACGCGCATTGTTTCGTTGTGTTAAGTTTACGGATACGAGAGGGGCGTATTCGTTAACTTAACACAAGGAAACCATGCGCGTATTACGCACTGTACCCACACTTATGCAATTGCAAGCTTATATGAAAAGACATACATGCTGGTAAATAGTGATGATCAAACCGTTATTTTATTTTTGGCATTTTTATCTGATTGTACCGGTGATTGGTAACTAAGATATAACTGTTGTCTAGTGGCGATGGTTACCTGCCGAATTGTTAAAAAATAGTTACTATCATCGATGCAATCAGATACAAATCTCGAATAACGGTTAGTGTGTCACCGGTTAAAATATAACGAGTAAGGAATGATTAAATTTAAAAATATGCTCTTCACCTCCTCGCTCCCTCCTCTGTCGTTCTATGTCATAATCGAACTGTACAGGTTCATTGAAGATGTATCAAAAATATTTACCTGCTTTTGTTTCCGTCACAAATGCGTATATTAACAGAGATCTTATTGTGTAAACGTTGTTAATTTTTTTTAAATTACAAAACTGCACTATCGCACATCTCCTAGAATAAATAGGTTTGAACGCTACTGATTAAAATTTCTAGAATTGTTTCTGCGGTTCAAACAAAACTCCTGTGCATCTGACACCAACGATATACGAATGCTTTGATCGTATCTCCCTTCGCCGAGGGGCGGAAGAAACCAATAACGCTAGCTTTTGGAACACTTGCTTTTAATTTCGATATAAAAAACACAAGATCCGTTCTCAAATCCGTGTGTATCCGTTATACACAGTCGGTTTTTCAAAATAAATTCATTGGATAACTCATAAATATTCTACTTAGTATGTACCTACAAATGATATTATTGTTACGGGACGTAAAGGCAAATGAAAACACTGAAAATTAATTTAATTAGTTTAATTTGTTACCAAAGAAACTCCTGAACACAAGTTTAATGGTTATACCGTTCTTAGTTGCTAAATATCTTCCAAATATTTCACACTTATAAATGAATTATTTTTAATTCGCCTAATTAACGTTGTCTCTATTGCTTAGATCACTTCTGATAAACTCCATTCAATGTTTGCTCGGTAGTTTCACGGAGATGTCGACTCGTTAACCTCACAAACTGAATTTCCTGAGTCAGCGTCGCGTGACTCCTTATATAGCAAAAATTTCCTTGAAAGATTTATTCCAGAGGTAACGAAAAACATGTGGAACGATCGAGATTATTTTACTTAGTCTGTTATTATGAAATGGAAAGGCGTAGAATCCTCTAGAGAGGTAACGTGGTTACGGATGAGCGCCATTGCGTAACACAGTTGTTTATTTTCAGCACTCAGTAGGTACCAAATTTCGCTAAATTATGATGAAATTTAAACACTTGCGTCATAACTACAGATTGTGTCAAAAATTGTGATAAAACACTAATTAACCATGTGGTAGGGAGAGCTTCGTTCTAGACCACCAGAAAAAATCGCAACACAAGCGTTTAATATTAAACCACAAAATGTTATTATATACAATATAGAATCGCTTTTTTTCCATTTTCCTATTCAATTGTCTTTTCCCAAGGCGATGTAAGCGTCAAGCTCACATATCCAACCGGCTTCAATAAAAAACAGGGTAGCGAAATAAATATTTAACACCTTTTCAAAAGGATCCCAGTATTGGAATTGCTGACAACACATAGTAGGATTACTCAGCAATAAGAAAAAAGCATGACTCAGACGGTGAGATGTCTGAAGAAGCTGTATAAGGTCTGAAGAAGCTGGAGCAGCGCGGCACCCTTACGATGACTCAGAGTAGGATATTTTATGAGCAATGCGTCGCGAACCGCGAATCTTCAGTAAATGCAAGATGGGCTGAAAAAGCTTTTTCTTAGTCGGAGAAATCTTGAATGAGTATCGTGGTCCTCTGTTTTAACGGGACAGCGTGAACTGCTCTCCTTCACGACGCGAGGCTCTGGTCATCTCTCTGGTTTGTTCTATTCTTCTATCGACCTTACACTCTTCGTCTTAATACATTCCCAGTGATCACCGCTTTCTCCCTCTCTTCTAGCAAGATGCCTAAAGTATGAAATAATTATTTTCCTGCATGTTGTGGAAAGTTTTATTAAGTTTATTTAAAAAATTGAGGCATTAGTTCGTCTTGCCGTCTATGAAATTCGAAACATACGACGCCAATAGCACAAATCGAAGTCGTCTAGCATATTATTTTCTTCCCGTTCTCATGATCTTTGACTCCATACAGAGCTATGGACAAATTCGGATGTTAAAGTAGATTATATTAACGTTAATTGAAAAACCGGGTTCAAAATAATCATTAGAAAAGCAATTACTATTTGAATGATAGAAACGCTTGAATAATAATAATTGTAATGTACGTCATATCATGTTAAATGTTATACAATCCAGCGGATAAATTGCGTCATGAGCGGGAGAGCTGTGAAATTGCAATCAGTATAATATTTCTTCCCGCGGGAACACCAGTTATTTCTAAGGAAAATAGATTAATAATTTTCATGAATCAAGAATTTAAGAATGAGTTGTGATGTTTGTTGAATTGTAACGATGATCCTTACTATGTTCTAACTTATTATTATTTGTTTCTGGTGATAAAATGTTTACACGCCGAATTATAAAGAATCATTTATGAAACAATCGAAGACAAATCTCACAAACAGGGTTTAAATAACTACTTAGGTATTTTTAGTTTACTTTTAATTTACATGGAGCCCATAAGTCGATATATTATAATAATGATGAATTATTTTTGCGTTATATGGATATGACCGAGCTCTATTAGTTGAAAAGGGTATGTATGCTCTTACCTTTAAAGGCCGTGGCGGTAATAAATATATATTTTTTAGCAATGATAAAAACAACCGAACATATTTTTTTTATCAAGCAATGTACCAAATTATACTTAAGAAAGGAATAATAACTCATTTTCAGTCAACTTTAATTGAATCAGTCCCGTTATACCAGCGGGTACCGTTACAATAATTTAACGGGCAGTTCTGAAAAGGCCCTTTTCAGGGTCACATCTGATCCAGTACGAAACACCGAAATACTGTGCCTACATAAAATGGCATATTATTTGTTATACCATTTTACGATGAAATTCTGTTAAAAATAATTTATTTTTATTTTTGTCTAAGTCTGGCTTTATTGTGCAATAACTTTTTTCACACAGCGATTTGGGACTTCCAGTTATAACAATAATTGAAGTACAAAAAAAAACCTTTCCAATGATATATATATCATGTTGTTATTGGTTACTAGGCCAGAATGCCCATCCTCCTTTAATCCAAAGGTCTTGGATGTCAAGCAGCGCTCAAGAAACGAAAAATATTTACTTAATGTTCGACACGACGAAGGTAATTTATAATTAGTGTAATTAATAAAACTTAATAAATATTTGTAATTTTTTGAATTGAAATATTTCGTATTTTTCAGAGCTATATAAATTTATTTCTATCTGGTCCTACGCCAGTGTCGCATGTAAACGTCTGTCAAAACTGATGGTTTATGTGAAATGTGTCTCATTTTATAAGAGTAAAATGGGTATCTGAACCGCAAAACAAGCAAATAATATCATTTTATTGCGAAATATTTAGCTTTTATATCTTTTAGGCTATTTACGAGTGACATATTTTAAACATAATTTATAAAACGTGCTTCTTTGTTTTACCAAGACAGCGCTAGAAATCTAATAAATTTATTTAATATGGGAATATTAAAATAAAACGGTACAAAACTTTACCTTTTGTAATAAATTTACACCAGGGAAATGCTTAATTCGAATCGTTTAGATATTTTAGAACATGTTTTATAATTTACGGAAGAAACACAGATGACCACAAAAAACATAGAGCGATTAGATAAGAAACATTAGATCTCTTTGTTGTAACGTTGAACAATCGACAATCACGCATGTAGATAATGGGCGATTCCGCTAGAGACGATTCTCGACATCAATTTTTAAATCACAGTATTAGTTATGTTTTTTGTTTCTTATACAAAGAAAAACGTCTAAATTTAATAAAAAAACTATTATTTTGTACCTAAGTCAATATTTAAATTTTTGACACGCTTCGAAACATTGACATAAGAATTTTTGATTCAATCTAAAAATTGGTGCCTGGCAATACTTGCGCAAAACAGCTGTTACAGTCAGTTTGCAGTTATATTTTACCAGTTAATTTTGTAGTGTTAACATTCATATACATGTTCCCGCAAAAACATGTAAGCACCTGTCATTAGTTTTTTTTATATTATTGATTACAAGAAGCTATTATTAGCCTGTTGCACCCGCGATATAAAAGTTATAAAAGTTTGGTTTTCTCACAGAAATAAATTGCTAACGTTTTGAAACTTTGTAAAAGTAAGAAGAAATCAAATTAAGACTTAAATCAATTTTAATCGGAATTAAGATTATGTTGTAAGTTGAATTGAAATAAACGTTAACCCAAATTGGTTGCACCCGCGATCGTGATATTTGTACCGCGGGTGTAACATTTTTGACTCCTAACATTATGGTATCCTTTATCATATTTTATTGATTTATGAAACCTCGAATGATAATATATGCTGTGTGTAATTAGTGATTTATATTTAATAGGTTTTTTTTGTTACGATTTCACTCTTTTTTATAGAAAGATCAGTTAAAATGACATAACAACATCGGAAAGAGACTGCTTCACGGAAATATAAAATAAAACTGAAAGTAAATGCCGAACCTCATGCATACATCATCTCCATCGAAAAAGGGTTTTTAATTCGAAACGAAGAGAAGTAATGAAAAGAAAAATGGAGGTAGATGAATATTTGAAATTACTGACCAGAATCATATCAAAAGAAAGAATGCGGGCGACTAGAACGCGTCGTAAAGAAGAACAAATTCAAATAACAGGCGCTAGATACAGCAATCCTCTCATGTTGGGAAAAGCAGTGGTAAAAGGCATAGAAAATGACAGTGGCATAGAAGAAGAAAAGTAACAAAAATGTCGAATAAAGAAAAAGAATAAAGGATAATGTATTAGTGCAAATATTTAAAATTACACAGATTATTACCCAAATACTTTGATAACAGGATGAAACTAAATAAGGATTTTCATTCATATAATACAAGAGAAGGCTACAGCATAAGACTTCAGAAGAAATATAAAAAAACCTCACAAAATTGTCTAGGTCTTAAAATCTACGATAGGCTGCCAAAAGCAATTTAAAACACAGTGAATAAAAACTAACCCATAAAAACATTTTTATTTTACTCCATTTCTCATTTACTAGTTGAAACAGGTTTGTCGCTTATCCCACGCGTTGGGCTTGAGTCGGACGACGCTAAGAAAAGAGAGTAATAAAAATTTCGAAAAATCCAAAATTATACTATAATTATTAATTTTTTAAAACAAAAATTGTAGGATAATTTTTTATCATCGCCACGAGTCTACCTGCAAAGTTTCAGCTCGGTTGGATCACGAGAAAGGGGTTAAAAATCGATACAAAGTTTTTTCGACAGACAAGCAAGCAGACGCTACGAGTTAAATGAAAGGGAGTAATAAAGAGATTTAAATAGAAGTCCAAAAATTTTATTACAAAAACTTTTAAATGCCTAGATGCAATATGTTTAAACGATGCAATACCTATGTTTAAACGAAATCACGTTTGTATTCCCACCAAAATATGTTTAAATGAAATCATGTATTAGCGCACACAATATAATGTACGGAACAAAATAATTAAGATAAATAAATAAATAAAATAAATTAAAAAATAGTGAAGCGTAATACGCCTGCTAGTCCCACCAAAGCATTGAAAGTTGTAAAAAGAATAACTACTGAATTCCAAGTTGCTGTATCTAACAAAAATGACTCCGCTAAAGCAACGCCTCAGAAACTGAGGAACGAAGTCAACAGATTTGCGATTTCTATAATAGGGATGATGTTAGTAGGTAAACGCCTGAGATAAAAGATTAGAGTACAATTTCTGAAGACAATTAATGGTAAACGCTTTCTTGAAATCGTGAATAATATAGCAGACGTTCAATTCGAAGACATTGTTGCAATATTGGAAGCGCCAGAGAAGAAAATTGATGGCAATAATTTATTGATAAAATTTTCGGTGAATATTGACGTATTTGAAAATAAATAATTAACTTAAGTAACAAAAAAGTGTACTAATTAGTAATATACATTATTTTGATCTCTTATTTAATTCATTTTTGTGCTTATTACGACGTTTATACTCACTGAAGTTAGACGCGTTGCACCCGCGATAATTTGGCGTTGCACCCGCGATTGCTTTAAAAGTGAATAATTCATTGTTTATTTTTGTTTTCTGTAAATTTTTTAATTACTTCGGTTGCTTGATTTATCTTTTTTCAAAATATGAAGGTATATTGGAATAAATGTTTCACAATTAACAGACTTTTGTGTTTGTGTACTATAATCTGGAAAGATGGGGCCGATTTTGTTGCACCCGCGATAGCACTTTAAATCTCCCTCATGACTATATGTATATATTATTTTAATTCTTATAAACAAATTAAGAGAGAACAGGTTAAAATGTAGCCCTTCAAAGAATAATTTCATGAAAAATGTTTTTTATTTTATTAGTAAGAAGCTTTAAATGCGTCTAAATGTTGCACCCGCGATAATGGAATCGCCCTAATGTGACTTTTTTCTCTATCAGAACTAGGAACTTCATAATTGTAATTAACTAACTTATCGACTCACGTCGTTTCACCGCAATGCAGGCAGAAAGAACAAAACGCACATTTTTCTGTCCTAACCTACAATTCTTGGCTCATTTACGTTCACATTAAATCTTCTCGTGCATGCTCATTGTTTGCTGTTCCTTTTAACTTAATCATCTTCCAGTATATGTTCACCTGTTCACGTCACTAGCCTCGTATCGTATATTTTTCTAACCTCCTCCTCGTCCTCTTATCATGCCATCCCACATGACCAAACTGTGTAAATTAGGAAATACGGTGACTGCGGACAAGCTTCCGTGTTGACATCGATCTCATGTGAATAAGTTCTCTTCACCTCCCGTACGAAACAATTCCGGATTCGTATTTCATACGATTCCCGTTGATTTAGGATACGAATTAACCGCCCTGTCCCAAAAACTACCACCCGCTCTCCCACTTACAATCCACCCAGTGCTTGTCCTTCACCCGTAATTCGAAGGGGGGTGGATCTCTTCAAGTATTAATATAAAAATATATTGCTTATTTTCCTCAAGAATACCTTACAAGTTCTGAAGCATTCTCAGAATATCCATTCTATTTATAAATATGTTATTTTATTTATTTATGGGAAACTAACAATACAATTAATATTGTGCATGAGTATCAAATAGGACAAGGTCCATCTTACAAGTTTCCAAATATGTATTTAATATTATGAAAAAATATAATTAATAAATATTTTATAAATATTATTATATTTATAATGTAAAATATATTATTATAAAAGAAATATATTGAATCCAGCTGGAATCAAAATTACCGTCATATCAACTCTCCTAATTTCGAATATCCATCCATACGTAACTCGCTGGAATTATAACAACACTAATAATGGCTAACCGCTAATGAGGCGAGAACGCCCGAGTGTGACACGCCAATCACCTCGCGGCTCAGGTTACACGCAAGGTTCGTTATTTTACGGCTAGTACAACGACAATAAAATTAATGGTTATTTAAGGATAGAGAGAACAAAAACTCAGATGGCAAAACAAGTTTCCAACGCAAAATAAATAATTTAAATGTCAGATGACAAGACAAAGATTATGATCAGGTGGTTGCCCTCTAAGAAACAGTTTAGACTACAAAAAGATGTGGGAGAGGACAGGAGCTGGATAGAAAGTTATATTAGAGAAGATCAAAAGAGAGATTTTTTTTTTCTCCAATCCGTTTTCTCATTACTGGCCTCCCGTGTCCTGCCGATATCCTTAACAATTTTCCTCCACCTTTCTTTGCAGCCCGCAGATCAGATAGCCGTTGCAACAAGGTAGCTAGTAACGTCTTTGATTTGGCCAGTCCATTAGGCCTCTATCTCTCGGGCCTTTTACTTTTCCCGTCCTATTAGTTTGTCCAGGATATTATCTCTGTGAGCAATATGTCCAAAAAATTAGAAAATGTGTCTCAAGTAGTCAATTTCGAATAAATATTTAAATAGGATCGATTACGTCCCCTCTTCTGCGCTTAGTAACCACGCCCCCGACTCGAATCTCCCTCCACTCCTCACGTCGTCCTTCAGTGTTCAGCTTAGTATTAGTAATGTTATTGAAGATGATGCGTCAGCATTGAAAACGTTCTTATTGTTATAAATATCAAATAATAAATGTAAACTAAGTGTTTTATCATTTTTTAATACAATTTCGAATCCTTAGATGCATCGAAATTGAATCATTGATACGCATTATTTATTTTAGGCGCAGAAATTAATATCTCAAGGTTTATATCATTCGTTGTATAATGACAAAACACATTTTGGTCTTATGGTATTGGTGTTTTGATCGCGTAGTTTTTAATGCTGCGCCACAATTGTCCAGCGCAAGGCACAACTTATGCCACATTGTTCCACATTGATTGCTTCGCGAAAGTGGGCCAGTGTATAAATACTTTAAGAGTGTAAATCAAAAATGACGCAAAATCAAATTTATATCGCACTTCATTCCGATAACATCGTCTGACCAACTGCCCGGAGCGGAGGCGAAGTTTACTCGCGGTGAAGGGTCCCTCCCCCGAGAATAAATCATATTTAAATGCGTCTTATCACGCTCGCTTCTTAAATGCCAATGTTATCCGCGAGGAGTAATGGGGCAAGGCTGCGGAGTAATTAAATTCCTCAGAGAGAACGGTGGCACGCTAACCCTTCCCTGACCAACACTGATCTACCTGTAGTATTTCCGTAAATACGCAGAGAAAATGTTGGACCACTTTATAATCAAAAGCTACCATATAGTGAGTTTGTTGATGTATTGTTGATGTATCCACCACTGCTTGACGCCTACGTCACCTATGCCTACGTCAGCCGCTTCGCGGTCAATTTTATCTGGCAAATTTCCATTTTTGTTAGCTACTGCTATTGTGGCCGCTTCGCGGCCAATTTTGTTGTGCAGCAAACACAATTGTTTACCTATGCTTACGACAGCCGCTTCGCGGCCAATTGTATCTGGCAAATTTCCATTTTTGCTATTGTGGACGCGAAGCGGGTAGTTTAACCGCCGCGAATTACGGGTAGTTTAGATATAATTAAGACAAAGTATTAATTCAGTATTTCTAACCGATTAATAAGTCAGAGCGGAATAAACCACAGTTCGATAGGTAGGTACCTACTCTCTTCTATTCTCGCAGTGTTGATTACTTTTATACAACATTATAAAAAATTTATCTTTGTTTAATTTGGTTTGTTACATGATAAAAAAAATTAAAATAAAAAAATATAAAACATGAATGTTCACATACACACACACTACACTCACTCACTACACACAACTACACATCTAAAAATGTAATTAAAATTTCAACAAACAAAATATTCTCGACCGTAAAAAAAAAATCGATTCTGCCAGGATTCGAACCTGGAATCTTCTGATCCGTAGTCAGACGCGTTATCCGTTGCGCCACACGAACCAACGGGCAACATGGCAAAATTATTGTATACAAATAGAAATCATCATATGGAGACAGAAACAAACGACATTGGTAGCGTAATTAATATATTGATAGACACACCCTCTTTTCGACACAACATAACCAGCCAGTACTTAGAAAATGAAGTACTCTGCTTTTAACACGGCACTGCAAGTCAATACTTAACACAACATCATCAACACACATTACAACTTATCAGCCCTGATAATGGACCCTCTGCTCCAAATCCTCGAAACACTCAAATTTCATACTAACAGCATGGCGCATTCGGGGATTTTCTATCATGGTATGGTAAAGGTTAATATCGGGTCCCGCCTCAACACAACGCAACAAACAAATATTGTCGAATCCTACCGCGGTACCCGCCCGCTTTCACTGGGAAAATAAATAAGCGGGAGGGCAACACTGATCACAAACTCTGATTGAAAAATCTATAGCGTCTTAATATCAAAAATTTATCGTGTTGAAGTCTCGCCCCGTACGTTATAACTCCTCCCTTTCAATTACCAGGGTAAGACATCTTCATCAATAGATGAGGAACAACCTTATAATTAAATCAAAGGCGTAATGCTTCAATCATAATACTATTTTATAGAAAATGTGTAATTCAAATCTTCTTGTCTGTGTACATTTTTTTTATTCGAAGAAAAATCATCCATTAATTCAGAAGTTTACAGTAAAAGTATTATTAATTAAGATAAATTATAGAGGTATCACAGAGATGAATCTATTTATATGGGAAACGTGTATGGAATGGTTACAAGGTGACCGAGGGCTTATGACCCATATGAGTTGGCTTAAGTGATCATTTTATATATGGCAACATTTACCAATTCCACAGTAAGAACATCCAAACATTATCATTTTTGTTAGATTATATTTCAAGTTGTATATAAGTATATGTATGTATGTTCAAAATCAGTATTCTTTCAAATATTTGAAGGGACTATGCCAGAGACATGGCTAGAGTATGGTCCTTCCCATGACATAGTATTTATAGATTTCGCATTAGGAAATGATTAATGATACCTCCACATTTTTAAAGTAGAATATTAAGCAATATTCTTTTTAATATATAGCATTATTATTTATTGATATGGTAATTACTTTGTGGTGCAGCGTGATTATTTAAATTGACACTAAACTAAACTCTGTATTACAAAAACGATGAGTTATTTTGTCACTACTACAGTTTAAAGAAAACCAGTCACTCTCGTCATCGGATGATTTTAGGAAATGCTCCTCTCGAAACTATAGACATATGTGGTGTATTCCCGCCTGGGAATACAGTGGTGGGGTTTTAGGTGATACCTACTAGCGCCTTGTCTATAGGTACTCTGCGGGAACCGGGAATTCAAAGAGAGATCGTCTTTGCGCGCAATTCCTTATATGCGTGGCCATTGTGGCCAACCTAAAACACCACAATATATAAAATAACTCAACGTGAGTGTTGTCTGTACCCAATTTTTAGCTCACTGTAAATTAAAATAATCATATTGCATAAACAAAACATATCTCATCAGTGTCTCAATGCGTTAAAATATTACGTATTTGCCCTATTTTTGCTCTCATAATATATAAAAATTGTAGTACTAGTATTATATTGACAAAATAACTCATACAATAATACAAAGTTAAGTAAATTCTAAATTGAAATAAATATTGTATTCATTGCTATATGTATTCATTCGGTTTATATTCTTCTATGTCAAATTAAAAATCTGTGATACGCATACCAATGTTGAAATACATGCCATATCAATATTATTTATACGTTTCCAATTAATTTATGCGAGATAAAGTTGTATCATTAGTAACAGGACAAACTTGCTGATCTCTGTGGCCGATAACATAACACATAATACTTATCTTTTAATCATAAAATAATATAACACTTATATTTTAATCATTTAGTTTTTCCGCTAGACCAAACCATTACGAATTCATTTATGAGTTGTAAGTTAACTGTATTACTATTAAATTATTTTTATTTATTTTTATTGTTGAAAGATGTATCAATAACATACTGAGAATCTTCGGTAACCTTTGTACTAACTATTTGTTCATATTGATATGATTATTTTTGTTAATTTGTTATTTTTGATGTTATCTCTCTACATATCAAATAGACAGGATAGTAATATTTGCATTGTTTTTAAAAAGTTTTACTTATTTTTAGGTTTACATTTACCAAAAATATTACTGAAGTGTTTATCAAGTAATAAGTAATTTATTTATATAAAAATAGTATCTTTATTAATTTATCTGTTATTTGATTTGATTTTACAATTGAGATAAAACATCAAGTAACTTACTTACCATAAAGCATTACTTTCATCAATTCATCGTTGTTTTAGTATTTCAAGCTGCCGGAATAAGTATGCGTGATTGGATGACCGTGTTTGAATGTGGCAACTACTTATTAATTTACCTCTAGTGGTATCGTACATCAATAAATAACGTTAACTACTGGTAATTTTATAACCTTACGTAAACTAACTGAGGTAATCATTAGGCTTTAACCCATAAATAATATAGGAAGATTAATACAGGTGTATTAGTAGGAGTACTGTGAATAATAGTGACCCTTAACATATTTAGTAGAACAGTTTTTAACTTTTATATATTAGGTCCTTACATATGAAATTGGAGTTTAGTATGGGAGGAACATAAAGCCGATTTTTTTTTATTATAATATATTTATTTAATCAAAGTATGTACCATTGCTATCTATGCACTTTTGCCATCTCATAGGTAGTTCATCGATACCTTTACTAAAAAAACCATTCGGACGGGAATCAATAAAATCTTTGAAGGCGGTTTGGACTGCCCCATCGGAGTTGAATTTTTTCCTTTGCAAGAAGTTATCCAAATTTCGAAAAAAATGGTAATCTGTTGGGGCAAGGTCCGGAGAGTACGGTGGATGTCTTAGACATTCCAATTGAAGCTCCTCTAATTTGGTAGCCGTCTGTTTTGCAGTGTGTGGTCTAGCGTTATCATGAAGCAGCAGTGGCCTAGAGCGATTAACCAGCCTCGGTTATTTAGCAGCTAGCTTTTCCATCATGGTTTGCATTTGCTGACAATAGACATCTGCCGTAATCGTCTGGCCAGATTTAAGAAAGCTGTAGTGAACGACACCAGCACTAGTCCACCAAACGCTCACAAGTAACTTTTTTGGAGTCAATTTTCTCTTGGGGCATGGTTTGGCTGGTTCGGCAGGGTTCAGCCATTGCGATGAGCGCTTCCGATTATCGTACAGAATCCACTTTTCATCACAGCTAATGATTCGATTTAAAATCCCTTCATTATTGTGCCGGTTGAGTAATGCAACGCAGCAGTCAACGCGCGTTTGTTAATTTGCTTAACTCAATTCGTGAGGGTACGCACCTTTCAGCTTTTTTTTCCCTCCTTCCCGATTTGCTCAAGTGGATTAAAACAGTTTATCATAACCGCAGCCGGCAGCCTAACTCGGATGTGGTTTGCGATGGATCCGCTCACAATAGCCTTTAATTCTTCATTATCAACTTTGGTCTCCGGCCGTCCACGGGGTTTGTTCTGCAGGACGAAATTTCCAGAACGAAAACGTTGGAACACAAAACGCACTGTGTTTTCTTTTGCGGCACCGTCGCCATACACATCATTACTCCTTCGAGCCGTTTCTGCAGCACTGGTGCCACGGTGGAACTCGTACTCGTAAATAACGCGATATTTCAAGTTTTTCATTTTTTAAACTGAGTGACGCAAAGAAAAAAACAATTGAGGAAAAAACAAATGAATTACAATTTTCAAAACACAAATACATGAGTAAATAGCTGTATAAATTTGGATTTGGAATTCCTAACCAAAGAGAAGATATTTGAGATCAAATTTGCCAGTACGGCAAAACGCCAATTTCATATGTAAGGACCTAATATTTGCATTTTTTTTAATATTTATGTAAAACGTTGAACCTACAGGAAACTATACCATTGAATGAACATTCATTGTATTCAATAAAAGTAAAATAAATTGATTAAAATCTTGCTGAATTTTTTTTCTATATTTCTGACATATTTTCTGTAAAACGTTGAACTTCCATTACAATAGCCTATACCGATTAATGAAAATTCATTAGATTCAATATAAATCAAATATAATTATCAAAACCTTACATAAATTTAAAAAAAGAATTAAGCATTTTATGCTAAATGTGATATTCAAATGTTTTAGGTATCCTTTTTGTCAGTCAGTGCGGACACGCTACTTTTACCGTTCTTTCTGACACAAAATTATTCATGAAGACTTCATTGTCACCCGCATTTGCACAAATACCCAATTGTCGAAAACAGGTCGTAATTAATTTGTTGCTCATTAAACTATACTTTTTTCTCATTATTTAATATACGCAACCATACATATGTATTTTTACGTATATTCTTTTTAATTTTGCTATTGCTTTTGATCTACTGTTTTCATTATCCACATTTTATATTTATATCTTCAGTTAATTGATTAATTTTAAAATTACGAAGTAGGTACTTTGTTTTATGTTTATAGTATTATTTTGTTCTCACTGTATTTAAGCTGCTCATCTCGGCGCAGGTTCTTTCTAGCGAGATGAGCGGCTCATTTTCCTATCGGCATGTATCAAGATAAAGATAAGAAATTAAAAATAAATAACATAAAATTTAAAAAATATTTTTTGTTTCAGGCCCTCATTTTCTTTTCTTTTATGGACGCTAACATAGCCTCGTACAAAGAACACAGCCGAGCGAGGCAAACGAAGTGTCGCCAACGTGAAGAAAAACGTTTCCCAAAATCATCAGAAACAAAGATATCGGCAATATGGCCCGATACATTCCGCGATGGCGGGTGTAGCGGTGAAGTGAATGATTAACAGCCCGGATTACGGCGCTCGATGTTTTCGCCAATGGTCCTATTTATTTTATCGTTCGCTGGGGCGAACAACTGGCTCCTATAAATAAAATGATTTACGGCATGTGAGAACTTTTACGCGTACACGCCTCACATACGCGCCAGATTTATAGGGAAGGGATTTTGTATCGGAAAAATGGAGTTGGGCCGCGGATTCAAGTGGCCACGCGCACCGCGGGCGCGGAGGGACGCGCCTGGATATTGTCCCCAAATATGAAAATACCTTGATTTATGTGCGGCGGAAACAAGGTTCTTGTAACATTTTTTGAGAGGGATGAGAAAACACCTTTTGCAATTTTAATATCGAACAATCAAAGGTTTTATCGTCTTTGACTGACGATGATAGATATTGCAGAATAATGATTATTTAAAATAATATTTTATGATCAAGAAACTAATAGGATAATATTAGATTAATAATAATAAAGTATTATATAATCATAGAGCAACTATATGACGCAATGGCAATAGACAAAATGAAAAGAACTTATACATATCCTAAAATTGGCGAATTGGCTATTTTTAGCATTTTTATCAAAAAAAATGTTTTTAGTGACTTAACAATTAATATTTTACTTTGACTATAGATATTGACCACTGACCACTATAGATTTGACTTAATAATTAATATTTTACTTTGACTATAGATATTGACCACTGAGATTAAAAATGATTATTATATTAATATAATTCATATAATTCGTGGGCATTTTGTATTTGGACCAAATTCCTGTGAATCTTTGGTTGTTGGACCAAATTTCCGTGGACCTTTTTTTGTCGGACCAAATGTTTGTGGATCTTTTGTCTTTCTCAAAAAAAGAAAAAATCGAAGAAAAAAATACAAAAAAGTTATGGACGTTACAGGAAGTTACGGTAAGACAGACAGATAGACGGAGAGACAGACATTTGGTATTTCAGTAAGATACACAAGGATATTTACATTCGAAAATGAAAATATTTGAATATGTAATCATTGGTATTTATGAATATTTCGTATTAAAACATATGATTAATCTCAGAAAACGTCAGAAACATTTTGAGCTGCAATTACCCTAACAAAAAGCGAAGCCATTTTTAGGGTCAAACAACTTTTCAGTAACTTTTCAACAATTATAAGTGAAAAGCTAACTCTACAAGCATAAAATAACACTGTAGTATAATTGTTTTGTATTATTGAGAGTATCAATGTTATATTCCCTAGATAGAAACTATTTATAAATTTTATTAATAACAACATACAAAATAGTTTAAACACTCGTGAATATTTTGGAATGGTAAAAATATTGTGTATTAAATAATGTACCTACATAGGAAAATTTGGGCAGTATATTATTTATACAGGTATTTAATTAAATCCTTTGTATTACCACCGGTCTTAATTTCTTGTGGAAAATCTTGGAAGTGAAAATTAACACATTTCCCGGCATTTGATCAAGCTGAAATTTGCACATCGACTTGATGTCAATGACAATGTTACATACATTTGGAATCACAAATACACATACGCATAGAAAAAAATGTAAATTTATCTCAGATGTTCGGTTAATTATCAATTTTCTGGTACTATTCTAAAATTATTTAAATCATGTACACTTTATATGGAAAGACACTTATAATTATGGAGAAATTCAACATCAATTTTCGCACTTTTTTAATATTTCTGACGTATTTTTTGCAAAAGTAGGAACAATCATTACAGTAACTTATATCAAATATGAAAAATTTATTCGATTTAATACAAGTCAAATAAAAACTTAGGTATGATTATCTCTAGTGTGATTGTCTCATTCTGTTATCTGTCTTCTTCTTTTATATGGACCCAATGATAGTGCAAATGAGAAGGAAATATATTTTTCGCAGAGTAATACAACACCTCTCGGCGGTTGACCTATATACCTATAATATATCAATTTATTTGAATAAACCAAAACTTAGTAGTGGAAAGTATTACATTATGCATACTTTAAAATTTAAAAATAGTTATAAAAAGTATAAATTTACCGTTATTTGTTGATAGTTTTTTTTTTAAATAAAAAAATAATATAAAACTATTACTTCATACATTAATATCATTTTTATATCAGACCCAAACATACATCTCAACCGTAACAAATTACGCGACATCGTCAATATCAACCTTACTTTTTTGTTGATATAATGCAAATAAAGAAAGCACAAAGGATCTTCGAGAAAAATCTGGATACAAGAACTGAGTGAATGGGGCGTTAACACGAGATACATCTGCAATAAATATTGGCCTATCCATCACGTCCAATCTCCGGCAAGAATAACACTCTTCACGACTCTGCGCTTGTTCCGGCTGATTGATACGCCTCGGAGGACGAACAAAAGGTCGTGCTTTGAGCGGGATTGATGAGACAAAGGGAAAATAAATATTTTACATAATATTCAACACAATACAGTGTTTACATCCAATCATTTTATCCAAATGTCTCAGGGATATTACAATACAATATAGGACAATCGCATCTGTTGGACGTTGTTTGATCGTTTGCCTGGCATTAAGACGCCTGATAGATCAAAATATATTGTAATTAAATGTTTGTTGTAGATCCCTGAGAAAAGAAGCATGTATTTCTTTGTCGTGTATTTATATTTGTATATAATATAGCACTTGTCGATATGGACATTTATGTAATGAAGACTTAGTATTATATTTCTTTAAATAAAATACCTAAGAATGAACGCTTAATAATTCAGAATATTTTGAGTTTGTTCAAATCTTTCAGAACAGTGCTGGATTTATGTCACAGAGACATTATTAATCAATTAGTGTATATTATAGATATCTCACAGAGACGAAACTGTATTAATTATGGGAAAGTAGGTATAGAAAGTCATTTGGGTGTAACAGGACATCTGTGGGGATTTAGGGGAATGAAAATGGCTTTGTACAGGCCGCATGGAAAAGGCGCTTACAACTCATATATGAAAGCTTTTCACGCAATTTGAACATATATACAACTTCCAAAAAATGAATAAGCATGGTATATTCTATCATGGGTGGAAATGGCGAATGTTACAATTGTGTAAAGTGATCACTTAAGCCAACCATAAAAAGACAGGTCATAAGTCCTGTTACACCCAAATGACTTCTATACCTACTTTCCCATAATTAATACAGTTTCGTCTCTGTGAGATATCTATAATATACACTAATTGCTTAATAATTGTACACAATTCCTCGACTTTTATAGGGAAGAAGCAAAGGCTTTTTTGATATTGTTTATTTATTATTTTATATCTACCTATTAAAGTTATATTACAATAAATAAAAAACAATTAATAAAAAAGTGCTTTCTTTAATTTTTGATACGACATATGCACACTGTCCACTGGACTTCGAAGCTGCTGTATACGATAAGAACAAAGAACAAGACAAAAGACTGAAAATCAAGTATGGTAATCTATTATTTATCTTGCTGAAAATAGATTAGAAAACTTTCCAATTTATTCTACCTATTTTAGAGGTTTCATTGTATGTGTGTTTCATATGTGAAATGATTGAGCTTAATCAGCAAAATGGTTTCCTCCGCAAAAAAGTTTAAATAGCCCCCAGAATCCAACTCACATACGCGTTTGTGTATCAATCACAATCATGTGTGAGAATAAGCAAATAGTAATGATAGTAATATAATTTTTAATATGCCTTAGTCATTCATAAATATTTATCATTACTGACATATTTCTAAATGTGGAGACCTGTAATTGGCCATCTATATTGTATCAATGTTTTCTATGCTTTTTTTTTGTGCTGTTGGTCTTCCATAAACATTAAATAAATAAATAAATAGTGATTTACCGAAACGCGAATTTACATGTTTCATTTCAATGAATACAGCAAGGTTACTACAGCCATTTAAAATACGTAATAGATTCTGGAGTTTGTAGCAAATGTGTCAAGCCAGTCCGGACGACGGAAAGTGAATGACTGGATCGGGAAGCGTGGCGAACGCGGCAGCCATTGGCTGCATTCTGCTTTAAGCCATGTATTCACTAGGGGACAAATCGCGAAACATTCCGCTCGGCATGTCGCATCAACATCTACGCTCATGTTTCGGGGACAATGACGCGGTCATTTGACTCGTACACACCGGGACTCGCATATCTTGTCGCGGAAATGTCATCCGATGAGGTTATAGATGACAGCTGCGTATCTCATTTGGCGAAAACGGGGT
>JADDOH010009539.1:0-15225 GCA_016648135.1 Agrypnia vestita | reverse complement strand
ATTGGAAATAATATTTCCTGGCGTATTCTAGTGTAATGCAAGTATTCGGATGAGTTTCATTACACATAATAAAGGATATTGCTCCCAAAATTCCGTAAAATCAATTGTAGATTTTCTCATTAGCGACATCTGTGGGGATTTAGGGGAATGAAAATGGCTTTGTACAGGCCGCATGGAAAAAAGGCGCTTACAACTCATATATGAAAGCTTCACGCAATTTGAACATATATACAACTTCCAAAAAATGAATAAGCATGGTATATTCTATCATGGGTGGAAATGGCGAATGTTACAATTGTGTAAAGTGATCACTTAAGCCAACCATAAAAAGACAGGTCATAAGTCCTGTTACACCCAAATGACTTCTATACCTACTTTCCCATAATTAATACAGTTTCGTCTCTGTGAGATATCTATAATATACACTAATTTACTGAATGTCCGGTGACCAGTGTCAGAGCCTTCAATATAAATTCGGTCGGGTAACGGCGCGCTCCGCGGCGGCCGCTCAATCTGTCAAACTGTCAGACGGTAATATCGGTCCATTATTTGATTTTCCAGTTTCGCAAAACTTTTATACTTCATTGGCAATTGTTCTTGCACCACCCCGGACTGTTTAGGATGTTTTGGACATAATAATTCAGCGCTTATTGGTAATCAAGATGTCACAGCTCCCGAGCAAATACAAAATTGTACTGAATTACAGGGCGAGGGTTACCGCCAGGTGCGGGCGGGGTGGGTTTTAGTTCAAATCCTGCCGCACGCCAAGTTATGTTGGGCAGGCAGTACTTCTGTGAATAGTTTTCTGGGATATTCTGCCGTGTATATGTGACCTCTCTGGCCGACATTTCGGATGCCATTGCAGGGTCCATCATCAGGGCTGATGTGATGGGTGTCAGGCCAGAGAGGTCAGATAGGTCGCATATACACGGCCGAATATCAAAGAAAACTATACACAGAAGATTCTGAACTGCCGTGAAGATCTAAGAACATTTTTAGTTTCAGCGCAGATTGATAACGAGATGAAACAAAATAAGGATTTAGATAAATAATAGAAATCTCACAGAGACGAGTAAACAATAAAGAGGTATCATTACCAGCTATGTATATTAACTTGTTGTTAAGAAAAAACTGTAGCTGTCTATAGCATAGACCGTTTAAATATACGAAAGGTTCCTTGCATTCGAACATATAAATAGAACTAAAAAATTTGGTAATGTATGGATGTTCTTACGATGGAATTGGTGAACGTTGCATTATGGAGAATGATCACGTAATCCAGCTCATAAAGGTTTGAAGGACTGGGCCATCGTATAAGAGACCAAACATGTTTCTCGAATATAAATAGCTTCGTCTCTGTGAGACTTCCATAAGGTATCCTAATGAAAATAAATGAATTTCCAATGTTTTCATTTGTCTCGCAAGCCACGTACCGTGACAATATACTAGCGGTCTGTAATCGACGTTGCCCGGGTAACAAAAAGCTTCGTCTCTGTGGGATTTCTATAATTTATCTTAATTAATAAATTGAAGAACTCTGGGAAGAAAATCAAACAAAACATACTTACATATAAACATATTCAAAATAAGGATTTTCACTCATACAATACAAGAGGCGCAGACTGTATAAGACTTCAAAAGAAAAACGCTTCACAAAATTGTCTCATGTATGACGGCCTTAAAATCTTCGATATCCCGCTGAAAACAATATTAAACATAGTAAATATAATGGAGTTTAAACCGGATTGCAAAATGTTTATATGAAGTGAAAAATTTAAAATGACTAGATTATATTAAGAACGAATTCTTATTGTGAAGTTGCGATTTCAGAACAAAATTTTTAAAATTGATTTACGAAAAATTTTTTTTGGCGAACTTTTTTTAATTTTTTTTCGAATTACGAAATTAATTTTTTTTAATAAAATAAATGAAAAATTATTCCTAAGGAACCGACATGTAAAAGTACCGCTATTTTTGATCGGTCACAGCTTGTTAATTAATAAAAGATTTACAGATATATTGACGTAAGCAACGAGGCTGATGTGGCGTAGTAGCAACGCACTTCCCAGATAGATAGGGGATCCGGGTTCGAGTCCCGTTAGCAGCCAAATATTTTTTCGTTGATTTGATTTTTCTGTGTATCTTTCTAATGAATAATAAATTTGATTGTTATGGTATACAATATGTTTTAATGTAAATCATGTATTATTAGCCCACACAATATATGTATAGAACTAAATAGACAGTAAAAGTAAAAATAAAATAAATTAATATTTCAGATTTATTTTGTAAATCCTTTAAAAGTTTTATGTTTTAAAGAATAAATTAAAATTAGCTAAATTGTCTGATAGAATAATTTTTCTGTCCTCATTTCTCTTTTAAAAATTGTAAACGGCTTATTAGACTATCCTGAAGTAAATCATCTTATCAATTAAATCATCAATTCGGCAATTCCATGGATACGAAAGCATCAACTAGTGCAAATTATAAGCGTCCAGCGAAAAAAATCACGAGAGTACCTACCGAGGGTTCGATAGTGAATATGTGCGCTTGTGTGATGGAACGCGTTGTCATTGAAGCGAGAAAATTGAAAACCCATGCAAATGCGCTCAATAGACAAGAGTATAGGGCAACTTCAAATAGCAGAAATGCGAATGCTTAGATGGTCCGCACGATAAACACTAAAATATAGGATTAAAAGTTCATGCACTCGTGGTAGCCTGGGTCTCACGGACATAAACAGTAAGCTGGACGAACGACAGCTTAAATGGTACTGGCACATAAGACGGAGACTACCAGACCACACGATAAAGCAGGCAATGTCTATGGAGCTTCATCTAAAGTCATTCAGACGAAGACCAAAGAACTCTCAATGTTCCAAAATCCTACAGAGAAACGGCCTAGATGAAAGCAACATCCAGAACCGAAGAAGATATAGCCTGAGAACGAAAATAACAGACCCGAACAGCCTACCTAGGTAATGAATTGGGACTAGTGCAACTAGTCTGAAGTAAATAGTACTGCTCCAGTGAAGTTCGTATTCAGTGAGTTGGTGATAGATAATTAAGATAATTAATTTCAATTGTTTCATTTGTATCCCACCGCCGCGATTCCATGACAATATTAAGTACAGGAATAAAACGGGCATTGTTTGTTTCTCTGAATCATTCATGTGTGATTGTTGATTTTCGCTATTTGACACGAGACTCGGATTCACCATTTCATCCCCTATTGCCAACTCGCATTCTCCCACGCACGACCCACCCCAGTGGAAAAGTGGAGTAGAATCCACCCCTGCGAGCGGTTCTCTTGTTTATTTATTATAGACAAGCATCGAGGTTATAACTAAGAAAGATAACAATGGAATAAAACTACTTAAAATATACGGGTCTGCATTAAAACAATGAGATTACTACTTATTTTACACAGTTAGTGTTAGAAAGAAAAAATGAACGTGTAATTTAAGTAATAGTTTATTATTATTAACAGACCGTCACGTCGTTTTGCAGCAAAAGGCAGAGAGGATAAAATATTTTGTCTCACATTATGTGTCGTGTGGTGGAGACACTAGGAGTATGGCCAAAGTAATTTACCTTCTCTTAGAAAGATTGTTTAAGATAGATGACGTATTCAGTGTGGTAGAGTAATTAAGCCATTCTTTTTTAATATTATTTATATATATTTCAATTAAAAACAGATTGTTCAAAAATAAATTGGTTCACCGGTTCGGAGCGGGCGACGAAATGAATTTAGTCCGCGCTTGGCTCGTGGTCCAGATCCACCGGTCTGGTGATGCCAGGTGGTGACATCCGACATACATCTTGCTATGCACGTTTTTTGATTGTTGAAGCTTTTAATAGGGCCATTCTCCATTTTTGGTTTATTTGATCGTTCTAGAACTTCTGCGGATGCCCTCTATTTCTACTGCTTTAAGCACTCGCATCAGACGTGTTCTTAATCATCCTTACCTCGTTCAAATATTCCACATGACAAACTATCTCAGCGATCCTTTATTTGTTCTATCAATAATACTGTGGCAGCATTATGTTAACTTTTAAACTATTTATTCCTTGGACTATCTGAAAAATATTTCATAAGAATGGATAATTTAGAAATTGAGAACTACCTGAACACTTCAGCCAATATAATCAATGAACAGTAAAATGTTTTGAATAACCCATTTTTTTTATTTCTTCTTCTTGTCAATCTCCCATTCTCCCCACATAAAAATTAATTTGTTTAAAAAAATAAGTTATCGATAATAAGTACGCGTTTGTCCCCGATTTATTCATTTCTCACCCTACCTAAAAAAAATCCCCAAAATAGTCACCTGTTTCCACCGCATTTCCACCGTATTTAGGTTACATTATTTTTTTTACCAATTAATAAAGGCTTCACTTCCATACATTGGGGTTGGCAATACAATTCCTTTATGAACCGTTTTTCTTGCTATATCTTAGAGATTCCTATCGGCCACAAATGAAACACTTAAAATGTTTTAACTTAATCTTTATTTAAAAACAAAGACTGGGCATATTTCGTAATTGGCGCTAATTTTGCACTTAAATTTTTTTAGGGGTGTAATTTTTTTGCTGGCTGACTAAATTCGCCCAGATCGCCCGTTAACTTATCTGTGGTTTTCACCAGCCGTCAAACACACGCCTTTCTTCCGCGCGATGTCGTCGCATTATTTTAAAAATTCACTTTTCTCGAAGCTTCTGATATAATTTCGCATATTCTAGATTTTTCTAAAATCTTCTGGGTTGTTCGGAAGGCTTAGATTATGTGCATTTTTATCGTTTTTGCGTAATCGTAACCGATTTGCGTTCTAACTTTACAAAATATTTTTTAACGCTCACACTTTTATATGTATTCAAGAGAAAAATCTTTTAAATGTATAAAGTATTTGAAATTATTATTTCGCATTACAATATAATGATTGTTACATTAATTTCTCGTAATATGATTGTTGGAAGACGGTATTTAAATGCCTCCAAAACACATTGTTTAATTCAATACAAACGGATTAGAGCAAATAAATTCCGTTAGTATTTTAATATGTATTACATTTTGGATGAAGCCACAGTCATTATTCATTTAAGGTTTTATTGGCCGGCATTATGGATTAAACGACTCTGGTTAACGAGATCCCATCCATCGAAGCCTCCGTAGCGTGACGTATCTAAAATATATTCTACTAGTTGATGTTCTTCGCCCACGGAATAATAAAATGTAATTCATTTTGTACCCCGAGGTCATGGTTATGAAAAATTTTGCGATGTTCCTAAATTGGAATTTCGCTTATCTTAATATTTGACTAGAATTTATGTAATATTTTATAACCACGTAAAGGAGTGAACCAAAATTATCTTAATATTCATAAACATGTATGTTCTGATCTCTAAATTACCGGTTTTTGTCCACAAAAGTGTAATTATCAATTAAGATAAATTATAGAGACGAAGCTATGTATTTGGCTTATTAATTTAAATATAAATAGCTTCGTCTCTGTGAGTCTTCTATAATTTATCTTCAAATAGTGATGGTGTACTCATAACTTAAAAAATAACATTGTTTATATATACTGGTATATAAAAGGAGTTGAGAAATTGAAAATATTAATTTTCAGTATTCTAGTGTACATGTTAAATAATTCGTAAGAATATCATAAATATATTAAAACGAATTTTACTTTATACTCCACATTAAAAATAACGAGATATTATTACCAGCTACGAAATTTACATAGGTATACCTACTTTATCGTGGGAAAGACCATATATGTTCTCCAGCATAGTCCCTACAAATATTTGAAATACACTGACTTAGAACACATGACGGGTATAAAAGCTAAGACAGTAATATTCAAAAAATTAAAAAAATATTTTGAATGCAGTCACCGAATATTACTAATTTTGAATATTCTAAATTCTAGATTTTTTATATCTATCCTTAACAAATTGTGTGTCCTATATGTTTATAGGCTAAATTTCCTACAAAAACTCGAATTCAGCGCATTCTATATGAATAAAATCCTCGATGACTACATTCAACTATTTTTTTGGATTTGTCGCCTTTATTTTTTTTTTAATTTTACATATAATTAAAAGAGGCCTTGTGTTAGATGATTTAGAAATGTTTGAAAATCAAAAAATCCCTTAACCCTGAATCGAATTTAATCAACATCCAATTAAAATTAACAAATAATCAATTATTCAATATATTCACCAATGCAATGTTGTCAAAGTCCACCTCTCTCCCCCACCACGTATGAGGCCACACCCCCATTAAACATTTAACTCTTACAAATTTAATTTTTGGAAGTTATTGTGCGTCCGTTCTGTAGAATATACAGTACAGTATCGAAACAGTTTTTGCAAAGTCTGTTAGTTTTCTAAAATTGATAATTTACATTTTTTTTAGATATTTTTGAATTTTTATTAGTTTGATATTATAAAAATTTTGAAGTTAATCGTTTCATTAATATAGTTCGTGATATTAATTAGTCGTGTCATTAATTAGTGGTGTCAGTTTCCAGGCCGTGTATATCCGGCGCGTGCAAGTTGCCTGTGATTGAATTTTGCATTAAAATTAATTAATTTACTTACCACAACTCGCCCGTAAATGGTTCGGATCCCGGATAAATTTACCCGGCGCACACTTCGGTGATTTTCGCCTCGGGACAGATTAATTAATTTGCCGCGCCGGTCATCTATCGGCGTAAATTAAAAACAACCTCGGTCAAGGATGAAATTGTCAATTTATTATTCCCGCTTTTAAACTTTTTACGCCGCCGCTGTGGAAATGTATTTAATAATTACAGAAAAGTTTTGTTTCGAACACTGCAGGCAAATATACCAATATATTTTAATTTATCAGTCGATTAACTGACATTAATTTGTCGGTATATCATTTTTAATTAGGGGTTAGGAAATTGAAATGGACATTGAAAATTACTCACATGTACGCCGCATTCAGCTGTTAGAGACAGAACACGGAAAACACATGTTAGGGGTGAACTTTATCAAAATTATCTCCAAATTGATTATCACACGCCCTAAATCATTCTTGTATTCACAGTAGGAAGTAAACTTCATACGGAACATTTTTTAGGAGAAAATGATGAAAAATCAAAATGCTTTTACGGATAAAACAACTGTGAGAAAGACGAGTTTTTTTATACTGTCACGAGTCGTAGCTGCAGGAAGAATAATAAAAACGCTTGAATTTTATAATTTAACGAATGGAATTTAATAATAGGATTTATTGATTACTGAATAATTAATAATTCAAACGAACAAGGTCGCTTAACACTATTAAATGTAACGCCATTCCTTAAATTAAACTGTTTCGTAAATTTTATTACTCGTAAATAGGCACTTTATATTCGCTTTGACACTTTCTTCACTTCACTATTCACTAGAATGTTCCATCCAATTTCCGCACTTATTAATTTCGCTTCGGTTTATCTCGCTACGTAAGAACTTTCCGGAGTCTTCGCTGTCGAATTACGGCTCGCTTGGCCGTCCTGGCAACCCGCGACTCGCGGCTACCTTCGCTTCTCATATCGCTGTCAGACGCGCGCGCCCAAAACAAATTCACTCCTTACTCCCGTGTGTCATATTTACATTGGCTAATGCTGTTATCCAGACGTTTTCAGTGTTTACTCGCAAGTTCTCGTAAATTCCAGATGTTCCTGGAACGTTACAGACGTCTCTCGAAAGTTGAAGGTAATTCCAGATCCTTTGGTAGTAATTGTGCCAACTTCAAACAAATGCCACTCGACAGAAGTGCTTGATTCTTTTTTTAGCCTCGTTACAATATTGTTGGGGAAAAAAACAGAAAAATCCTGTATCTAGATTGTTCCAATGTTCAGAAATGTTCCCGATCAATCTATCTTATTGTATCGAACGATCGTGTGTATATATGACGAGGCGGATGAACGAGCAGTAGTTTTCTGTTTCGACAGATCGCGACATCTGTAAGCGAAATAACATATTATGGTTCAAGTGATTATCTAAACCTAGCGAGTACTGGCCTACAAATAGACAAATAGATGTGTATCAATTCTATTATTAAGTGTCATCTTAGTATAGAAAAGTGAAATATTAGTTGACGGTCGTTCTAACGTGTAAAAAACGTGTGCCATGGAAAAAATTCTCAAAAAAAATTTATTACACCGGGGATCGCTACCTCTTGTATACTAAACGGCGTCGACCTTGGAACCCGCGCACTCTATACTTGTGAAGTGATATTATGTGTCGTACGAATTTTTAATCTATAACCCTTGAAACGTCTCTAACGCAAAAACGATGCTAAAAATGAGTTATTTATAATTTTTTCATCATTTAAAGTATTTATTCAATCTTATTTTCTCAAGAATGTTTATAAAATATTTATACTTCGTACTCTGATTAGCTTACCTCTCAGGGTTAATAAAGTGATTAATAATTAATAAAAATATTGAAAATGAAAAATAAATACACTAATTCTATTCCATCATTAATTAATTAAAAATAATTAACATAAAAATATCTTACCAAACTTTGCTCTTAACATCTGTGAGTCTTTTAGTTGGTCTATAAAATGAATATATGCTTTTACATTATAATGTTTAAAAAAATGTTAAGATTCCTTAGTAAAAAAAAATAATAAAAAAATAACTGTAAGATAGGTGTATGGATATACATACATTCACTCACAACGCGGGCGGCCAGGTGGGTTACATGCGGCCGCGGCACGGCGGCTCGGGCTCGGCTCATGTGGGAATCGTGCAATTGCAAATCGCGCGTTTTAAAACCGCAGATTTGTGTCATGTGTTCAGACAACCGCGGTTAATAAGCGATATGTGTGTCCGAATAACGTCAGTTTGAGAGCTCCGGTGCCGTTCTCCATCTTTGAATATCAGAGATAAAATTCGCTCATTACTTTGTGAACGACGGCCGTGTTCCAATAATATCATTCTGTCAATTCATTTTTGGTGAATAAATACCTACTTACCTAAAATACTATTTTTTTCCAACGTGTCTTCACCATTTTCAAATATCTCCACCAGCTCCTGCCAAGCTTGGTTCTTGGCAATTTTATTTGAGTAATCCTCACACTGAAGATCCCATATTGAAGGTCTTTTCTCCACTTCATCAATAAAAAGTTCATTGTCAAAGCGATCCATAACGAGCTCACGCGTGCTCCTGTTGTGACGTGCGAACCGATACCACGCAATTCTGAAACCGCGCGGTTCCCGCTGTGTCTGAACGAGCCCTTAGAGCACGTTCAGACACAGCGGGAACCGCACCGTTTCAGAATAACGTGGGATCCGCCTTACGTCTTATTTATGCAGGTATTAACGTAACCGCGCGGTTCCCACGCGATTCCCGCGAGTCTGAACGTGCACTTAGGTAGACGAAATCCGACCGCAGAACAGTTTGCAGCTAGGCAATTACATGCAGTCTTTCACCGGAAATAAATACGTGTTAATACATAATTCTCCAACAATGCAACACTTTTAAGAAGAAAATAAAGAATGGATACTATTTTTACTCCCTTTATATTACCTCGTGGCGTCTGCTTGCTTGCTTGCCGGCTTGCCGTCGAAAAAACTTTGGATCGATTTTCGACCCTTTTCCCGTGATCCAATCGAGCTGAAACTTTGCAAGCAGACTCGTGGCGACGATCAAGAAGATCTATAAAATTTTCGTTAAAAAAAATAAATAATTATAGTAACATTTTGGATTTTTCAAATTTTTAATAGTTTTTTCAAATTGGAATCATTAGAAAAGTTTGATTACTAACGTAGCGGCCCGATAACGTATATATTCTGGCAAATATTTTCTAAATTTGAATTACTCCATCGGTATACATAATAGATACTTCACTAGGAATGTTGAAAATCTAAATTGACTAAAAAATGTTTTTAGAATTTAAACTTCAAAGCATGAAGTGTCTTATCAAAGCTCAAAACATCTGACATTTTAGTAATATATTAAATTACTGTAAATTTAGTGTTATGTTATATGTTTTAATTCGTCTTTAATTGTTATTATATTTTACAAAGAAAGGGAGTATAATAAAAACTTGGTTTATATGGGTTAATTATTTTTCCTTGTCAATATATATCCTCAATACGTACCCACAAATTATTGATTCAAACATGAAAGCGACGAAAATATAGTTTTTTTTGTATCTGTTGGAGTTAATGCCTTAACTTACTTTTGTTTTGCGCATTACTCTCAGCGCGCAGTTGTCTCGCGCGCAATTGTCGGTACACTGGTATGATGAAGACAAGCATAGAAGTGAGGCACAATAAAATAATAATAAACTCACATAAGTTTGAACTTTTCGATTACAAGTTTACTTAGCTATAGCGCGCGAGGTGTTTTAGATATCGAGATATTTACCTTCAGTTTGTAAATAAAAATATTTGTGTCAGATTAATTAAATAGATTGTGAGACGTATTGCGTATGTGTGTATATTTATTTGTGATGTTTATCATAATGTATGTACATATAATATGTATTAAATCCGAGACAAGGGTTGACACTGCCGCTAGCTATCGATCTATTGACACATCTCAAATTTTCATGAGACAAATTTAGAACATCCAGGTACTCGCCCAGCCTCCCCGAAGCAACTATCAAGAGTGGGGGGGTGTCATATTGCCGTCACAAAACACCTTCATAAATAAACCTTAACAGGGTATAAATTTCCAGATCAATCCATTTCAGAAGAAATGAAAAAACAGCATGGAGTTATGCTTGGTAAAAATGTAAACTGAATCATATCGAGAATATTTTGAGTGTATTCACGTTTTTCAAGAACACAATACTGTATTTTATCCACAGCGAGACATCATTAATCAACATATATTAACCTGTTATATATATATTAAACTGGGCGAGTTCCTTTTTAATTACGCAACATATAACGGGCGCGAACTTTTTCATTAGGACGTCTCAATACGTCACGCCCGGTGGTCGTAATTTTATATTATTTTTTATTTTTATTTATCAATTAATGTATATTATAGATGTCTCACAGAGACGAAACTGTAATTTTTTATGGGGAAGTAGGGATAGTAGTCTTATGGGTGTACATAGGACTTATGACCAATCGTATGGTTGGCTTAAGTGATCACTTTACACAATGTAACATTCGCCATTTCCACCCATCATAGAATATACCATGCCTACTAATTTTTGGAAGTTGTATATATTTGAATTACATGCCATACTTTATAAATGCGTTGTAACAACCTTTCCATGCGGCCTGTACAAAGCCATTTTTATTTCCCTAAATCCCCACAGATGTCGTTAATGTCACTAAATGAGAAAATCTACAATTGATTATACGGAATTTTTGAAAGCAATATACTTTTTTTGCTTAAAATAAATGAAAACAAGACGAAATACATATTTATCGTTTATTTATATATAAAGTACAAAGGAAAATACAAAATTAAAAATTAATAGAAAATAATACCAACAAAAAAATGGATTGGTACATTGATTTCGTCATCACTGATATCGCTTTTATTCATTTTGATGGATACTTATAAAAATGTGTTCTTAAATAAAAAGGTTAGAAGTAAATAATATATAATACAAAAATAGGTAGGTAAGTATAAGTACGTATCCGTCACTGCTCACTCAGAACACGTCCAGCACTCTCAATAGCAAAATGATACTGATTCCCTCCACGTCTTGAATTCATGTCGAGACATGTATGGATGATCTAATACCTTTGTTTTTCGAAAATATACATTTTGCCCGTTCCAGGGCGCAACATATATTTCAAGGACGTATTCATACGTCTTGCCCGTACCCGATAATGTTTACGTTTGACGTATTTATACGTCCCGCCTGGTTAACAAGTTAAAGATGTATCTTGATTATGGAGCAGAGACGTATTCTAATGTAAACGTTAATATTTCGGAAGCAAGTCATATACATATGAAAAGAATATGGCTTTAGAAAACTCAAATAAAAAAATAGATATCTCATTACCAATGCGAAATCTACACCGTTTTATGGGAATGAAATATTTCAACCACAGATTGCGGAAGTTGATATAATATATACAACAGCGATCAAGTTGCGGAAGATTGATATAATATATACAACACCCAAGAACTTGATTGATGTGACAGTCTAGTATGGATGGAATTGGTAAACGTTACATTTTGTAAAGTAATCTCTTAAGCCAGCCGGATAAGTTGTAAGCCCTATGAACATCCAAAAAGATTTTCATATCTACATCCCCTTATAAAAAATAGTTTCGTCTCTATGAGACATCCATAATAAGTAACGAGATGCTAAAAAAATTCGTACTGTCCGAAATCCCTGTAACATGTCATATCACTTTCGAAGGATCAAGAATGGCCTATAACAATCTTAAGTGATCCACAACTTTCGGAAAACGTCTATGAACGTCTAGAAACGGATGATCATTTTACACTATGTAATCACATCCATCAAATTTTTGGAAGTTGTATATCTATATGTCCTTGCATAACTTGTTTCATATACGATTTGTATTTTAATACCTAGTTTATAAGTAGAGTACAGGTCGTAAGCCCTATAAACACCCAAAAATATTTTCATACCTATTTTCCCTTATAAAAAATAGCTTCGTCTCTATGAGACATCCCAACAGAGCGATCTCAGTATGACCAGCGTATATTCCAGTGACAGTGAATAAGTAAAGAAATACCGGGGCGCGAAGTATTTCTACAAGCGAAAATTGATTGAGATTGAGAAAGTGATCAAAACAATAGAAATCAAAGTTACTAATTAAGGAACATTACAATAATAAGTGTGTGAAATATCCGAGAGACATTTCGTGACTAATAAATTAAGAACGGCACTTCAATTCAATTCGTGTCTAGTGACTTTCCTTGGTAATAAACTAAACTTTAAATTTATTTCCAGTGATTTCATTTAACTCCAAATAACTACAGTATTTTGTTACGATTTATGTCATCTATTAGGTCCTTACATATGAAATTGGCGTTTTGCCGTGCTGGCAAATTTGATCTCAAATATCTTCTCTTTGGTTAGGAATTCCAAATCCAAATTTATACAGCTATTTACTCATGTATTTGTGTTTTGAAAATTATAATTCATTTGTTTTTTCCTCAATTGTTTTTTTCTTTGCGTCACTCAGTTTACAAAATGAAAAACTTGAAATATCGCGTTATTTACGAGTACGAGTTCCACCGTGGCACCAGTGCTGCAGAAACGGCTCGAAGGATTAATGATGTGTATGGCGACGGTGCCGCAAAAGAAAACACAGTGCGTTTTTGGTTCCAACGTTTTCGTTCTGGAAATTTCGACCTGCAGAACAAGCCCCGTGGACGGCCGGAGACCAAAGTTGATAATGAAGAATTGAAGGCTATTGTGGAAGCGGATCCATCGCAAACCACATCCGAGTTAGCTGCAGGCTGCGGTGTTAGTGATAAAACTGTTTTAATCCACTTGAAGCAAATTGGTAAGGTGAAAAAGCTTGAAAGGTGGGTACCTCACGATTTGAGTGAAGCAAATCAACAAACGCGCGTTGACTGCTGCGTTGCATTACTCAACCGGCACAATAATGAAGGGATTTTAAATCGAATCATTATCTGTGATGAAAAGTGGATCCTGTACGATAATCGGAAGCGCTCATCGCAATGGCTGAACCCTGCCGAACCAGCCAAACCATGCCCCAAGCGAAAATTGACTCCAAAAAAGTTACTTGTGAGCGTTTGATGGACTAGTGCTGGTGTTGTTCACCACAGCTTTCTTAAATCTGGCCAGACGATTACGGCAGATGTCTGTTGTCAGCAACTGCAAACCATGATTGAAAAGCTAGCTGCTAAACAACCGAGGCTGGTTAATCGCTCTCGGCCACTGCTGCTTCATGATAACGCTAGACCACACACTGCACAGCAGACGGCTACCAAATTAGAGGAGCTTCAATTGGAATGTCTAAGACATCCACCGTACTCTCCGGACCTTGCCCCAACAGATTACAATTTTTTTCGAAATTTGGATAACTTCTTGCAAAGGAAAGAATTCAACTCCGATGGGGCAGTCCAAACCGCCTTCAAAGATTTTATTGATTCCCGTCCGAATGGTTTTTTTAGTAAAGGGATCGATGAACTAACTATGAGATGGCAAAAGTGCATAGATAGCAATGGTACATTCATTGATTAAATAAATATATTATAATAAAAAAAATCGGCTTTATGTTCCTCCCATACTAAACGTCAATTTCATATGTAAGGACCTAATATATTAGTAATATACCTACATACAAATGACTGCTTAAATACCATAAATCCTATGTTTTACTAAATATTAGATCTACTAGTTATATTAGGATCATAAACAAATTAATCTCAACCTGGAAGCACATCACGTTTTTGATTGTATAAAGTATTTTTTGTAAATTTAATATCTTTTACGAAATGTGTACTGCAAACCGTAAGATATAAAAATCTAGTTACACAGACATGTACTCTTCCATCACAAACCTGATTTCATGGGATTCAGAAACACGAGCCCGTTTCTTACCAACTTGAATGCTTATGGGGTCGCTCTATAGACTTTTTGAATGTCTCCCGGGCGTAGTGTTTATTTTTTGAGGGAAGAAATTTTTCAAGCAAAATGTGGAAACAGTCTCGATTTTTACTCCCTTTATATCAACTCGTGGCGTCGCTTACTTGCCGTCAACAAAAACTTTGGATCGATTTTTGACCCTTTACCCGTGATCCAATCGAGCTGAAACTTGGCAAGTAGACTCTTGGCGACGATCAAAAAGATCTATCAAATTTTCGTTAAAAAAAATAATTATAGTATAATTTCAGATTTTTAGAAATTTTATTGTATTTTTCAAATTGGAATCATTTGAAAAGTTTGATTACAACAACGGCGGCCCGATAACGTCGCGGAATATTTTCTAAATTTGAATTACTCCGTCGGTATACATAATAGGTACTTCAGTACGAATGTCGAAAATCTAAATTGACTGACAAATGTTTTTAGAATTTAATCTTCAAAACATGAAGTGTCTTATCAAAGCTCTAAACATCTGAAATTTTAGAAATATATTAAATTACTGTAAGTTTAGTATTATGTTATATGTTTTAATTCGTCTTTAATTGTTGTTATATTTTACAAAGAAAGAGGGTATAATAAAAACTTGGTTTTTATGGGTTACTTTTTATAAGATTTATGGCGACATTTAAG
>JADDOH010009538.1:0-42122 GCA_016648135.1 Agrypnia vestita | reverse complement strand
TGTAATTAGATAGAAAATTGAATTTAGATTTCAAAGGAAATGATTAAATAGAGATGGCGTTGCCGGTTTGTAGACCAATGAAGAAAATTACGGAAAGATGAGCTGTGATTAGGGAATGCAATCCCGATCCCGCGAGATCTCGAGGCATTTTACGAGATCAATCCCGAACCGAATAATCGAGACGAATGATCAGAATTTTTATGTTTTGTATATTTAATTGTGTATGTCTATAGAGCTTTTAGTAAGTACTTAAAACTTATGTTCACGTCACATTCAAATAATGAAAATAGCTTTGAATAATATTTGCTGTATTTTATCAACCTAACATAGTAATAAAAACTACTACTAACTCTACTACATTTACTGATGATGCTTGGAAAAACGCCTATAAAAACGCGATTATTAAAATTAACATTTTATTAAAATTGCTTGCAAGGCGTTGTCGTTAATTGCTATTCAGCTCTATAAATACCAAAAAAAACACAAAAGTATTCCGGATCCCGATCCCTAAGGATCCCGCGAGATTGTAAATTCTAATCTCGAGGGGAGGGCAACCCCGACTCGGGATTGCATTGCCTAGCTGTGATCAAATGTTTTTTTTAAGTCTTGAAAGACGTCATCATTATATCGCCATTAACTATAAAGTACTGAGCTTTTAAGTTGGTTGAATATATTGAATCAGGAAATGCATGTTCCTTTGCACTACGGCAATTTCACAGAATGTAAAATTAAACTGTGCACAACAATCATGACAGATCTAGAGGAAAAGGAGGGTCCAGTAAGCTGAACAGTTAGGGCTAAGACAAGGTATAATGCTCTGTACTGTCTCGGTCAAGGACTTCCGAGTCCATGAGGTCGTAATAGTGAAAATAATGCAATGTAAATGTAGAGTTTATAAATCATCCCATCATATTAGTGTAGTTTGTATAAAAAATTTAATAAAAAACTTTATAGATGATGGATTTCAGTAAAACGTTTTTCAAATACAGTGCTTCGCCATTTCAAAAAAAAAAATTTTTCATTGATTATTTTCAAACTTATTTTAACTGAAACAATCATAAGTGACATGAAAATGGTGCCTTTTGATAATCATATTAAGGATATTGTGGAAAAATAAATGAAATTTTTATTATATAACGGTGCAAAAATGACATTAGTATAATATGGATTATGATAAAAACTAAGTAATTATGTATATGACGTTAAAATAAATAATTGACTAATTATATTTAAAAAAATAAGAGAAAGTAATAAAGTAGATTAAAAATAAAATAAATGATTTAAAAATAAATACACACTAGAGCTGTGAGATCTGCAATTATTGTGGCGTATAAGTTAATTGGTTAAGGTGTATTTACTGGGTTGAACCACGTCCCATTTTTGGTAACGAATTATATTTTCAACATAATTTTTTTGTGGAAAAATTACACTACCCATTGGTCGACCACAATCAAAAGACCATTCCCTAGCTTTGTCCGGTAAGAAGAAAGCGGGGGAAAGTTGCCTGGCAAGCCCGTATTACAAGCCTCAATATGATATTCCAAATAAATATATATTTTTTAGTTTAAAAAAGAAGAGCAGGAGAGGAACGAAAGTAGATTGAATGCAGTGGAGATGAGGTCCCTTAGACATATGTGTGGTAAATCCATGTATGATAGAGTAAAGAATGAAGATATTAGGATGAATGTAAAGCTGATCGTAGCATAATACAGAGAATAAAAATAGGGTCGCTCAGGTGGTTTGGGCATGTTGAGCGAATGATGAGGAAAGAATGGTAAGAAAGATATATAATGCAAGTGTTGACGGCGCCAGAAAAAGAGGGCGACCACGGAAGACGTGGCATGACCAGATTAACCAGATACTGGAAGATGGTCCTGTTAGAAGTCTGAACAACCGTCGAGCTTGCATGCGAAGATGTATGAATGTAGACGAAGCGAAAGTTGTATGTCAGGACAGAAGAGTATGGCGCTCTATCCTCTCTGCCTACCCCCTTCGGGGAAACGGCGTGATGGTAAGTAAGTAAGTAGTTTAAAAAAGGTTACTTACTTACTAGAAAAACTTATTTTGTGTTCATTTTTTGCATCGTAACAACGCACATATTTTTTGCGCACATTCTTGTGTTGCAGTCTAGCTATAGAACGGGTTATCGGTGATGCTTTTTTCTTTCTGCTAGTTATTGATAAATTGTGAAATGGGTGTACCAAATTCCGGATCAAATCATTTCACGGGGTCTGCATCGATTCAATAATATCAAATTGCTTCACGTCCATCTGTCTTGCGCTTTTCAAGTGTGGTACTGAAATGATAATTGACATCTACTTTAATCAGATGATGAATTATTTGTCTTCATGGCGAACAGTAGACATTACTTCAACATTGCAGCATCGTATCACTGTCAATTATCTTAATTTATAGACCATTACGATGAGCGATACAATCATTTATGAGGATATTGACTTTAAAAATCAAGAAGAATTAAAAAAAACCTAAGAATGTCTTTTAGATTGTCATTAAAATAAATATTAATGATTAGAGTAATGGTAAACCGGATACTGTAAGATGGTTTTCATCAATCGACAAGCATGCTTGATGCGTAAATATAGATGGGGAGAGGGTTGTAGAGTGTATTATGGAGAATATAAGGGCAGTTGAATCCTACGGTGCTATGGTATTCAGTTAAGTTTCTAAATCATCAAAAATACAATGTATTTGCACGTTTGTATAAAGGCTTTCGTTCGTGATGCGCTATCATCTCCACAGATGTATCTGAGTCATTTGATTGTGTAGTAGCACGTGCAAACAATGGCTAAATCATAACACTGATTATATTTAAATAACAAACAATGATGAGATGAACTATGATAGGTATTCAATTCGGACGATGTGATGAACCAGGATTTAAACTTGAAAGTCTTAGAGCCTGTTGTCTGATCAGAAGTTAGAGTAAGAGTAAAGCAAAAAGCATAGATTTTTACGAAAACGGGTGTTTTGATTGGTGGAGAATGCAAAAATCTATGCTTTTTTCTTAACTATTACTCTTACTTCTGATCAAACAACAGGCCTTTAGTAAACCGGAGACAATCCTGAGAGTATTGAAACTGCCCACTCTTCAGGAGCGACGAGCAAGAGGTGACCTCATCGAGACATTCAAGATTCTATCGGGCTACTACAATATTCCTAATATGACAGATATGTTTGCATGTAACACTAATGTGGGCCTTCGAGGACATCATCTGAAGTTGAACAAGTCTCGGTTCTCGTGTAACCCAAGAAAGCATGCATTAAGCAATAGAGTGGTCAATATGTGGAGCAGTTTGCCCGAGGATGTTGTGTCTGCAGCCAGTGTCAACCAATTTAAGAATAGGCTGGATATTCAAATGAGAGACAGTGATATGGGCCTATCAGCTTAAGCTGCCTGCCCATTATCAATAATAATAATAATAATAATAATCAAATACAAATCGCACAATCACAATATCATCATCAGTAGTCAATCCTTTCTTAATCCTTTTAATGCAACGAAGAAAAGTTGCTTGATTTAACTATCTTAAGACTCTTTTGTATGCTATGTGTAACATTTCCTGTATTCGTACGTATATCGTTCATCGCCCTTTTCTTTTAATTCAACTAATAAAATTCTTGGAACGATGATGTTAGTTGCGAGTAATTAAATTATTACTATCAAATTAATTGATTAAAATTTCAAAAAGAGCGTTGTATTCGAATATTATCTCGCGCATAAACACTCGCTGATTATAATTGCGATCCCACGTTTTCTTAGAACCGAGATACTACAACAATACGCCATTCGCTATTATCATATTGGCCGCAGCGCAGGCCTGGAGTGGGCGCTGGCCTGAGTCAAGTCGTGTTCAGCAACAGCTCGTCCATTCATAACACTGCGAATCTCCTCCATGTCCTGAATGACACAATCAGGCAGGGCCCACGACCTGTGACCTGTCTTTCATTCATCGCTGACTACGAAACGATAACGCGACCTCCCATGGATTTCTCAGACTCCAGACTTCTGCTTTGTGCGGCTGGGGTTGCTCTGTGGACGAATGGCGAGATAGCCTCTGTGAAAGCGTGGATGAACTTGTTCAGTTATTTGAAGAACTCCACATTCATGCGGGAGTTACTCGTTGACTCATATGGGTACATCGGTTGTGGCTTCGGGTGCTACTGCTGTTAGTTCACAGCCAAAACAAATCAATTACTTTATACTATATTAGGTCCAACAAGTAATAGCAATCACAATAAACATTTATAAAGATCTTTTTTTTGTATCTTTTGCAGCACAAATAATCCTAAATGAATAATATATCAAAATTATTTTCTTTTGATTATTCTTATAAAATAGGAAAGGAAGATAAATATCGATTTTTATTATTTTTTATGTTTATATTTTTCACGGAACTTTCCTTGGCACAAAATGATCAGAAATTAACACGCATTTATGGATAAAAACAAATTTATTGATCACGAAAGACATATTATAATAAGCCAAAAATTTATTTAATATTATTATTATATTTTTATATAAACAAATGAAAACCGTTTTTAGTACAAAAAGTGCTTATGCTAAAAAACACAAAAGACATGGTTAAGTTCGATTAAAAATTTGTTGTATAATGCAAAGATAATGCAAATTAATATTAGAAGCGATTTTCGATCAACGAGATTTATAGACACCTTAAATATACCTTAGCTCAAATTTACAGCAGCTCATAGTCACTTCAGTTAGGTTAATTAACATTGAATATTTTACAAATCTGCCTTAGGCCTTTCCAAAATAGTAATGATCCCAAAAAAATGTTTTTTAAAAAAATCGTGTACTTACATACTTCCCGCAGGCAAATAAAGATAAATGCGAGATAATTGTGTTTCATCGTCTAAACCACACAAGTATATACCTCTCCATATACTAAATTATACTAAAGTCATTACACTTTACCATTGTTTATGTATTTGTCATTTTTACAATGTTTTGAATAAGTTGTTATACCTATGTCTCTACACTCTGCACATTTATTTACTCCTCCGATATACACGAGTCCTCAACATTTATAGATGAGAAGCCAATATTACTTTGACAATCTACATATTAACTTATACGTTTATATCCTTAACAATCAATCAATGTATTATAGATGTCTCACAGAGACGAAATGTCCGTATATGTGTTGCATAAGCCCTATGAACACCCAAAGATTTTTATACATACTTTCCCATAAAAATATTATTTAGTCTCTGTGAGACATCTATAATATATTAATTAATGATGTCCCTGCGACAAAAATCCAGTACTGTTCTGAAAAATTTGGGAAAACTATAAATATTCTTAACAATTATGTTACAATAAAAAAATTAAAATAAAATAAATGCAAAAATATAAAAAACATAAATCGTTTAGTTAAATTTAGAAAATACAACGATTTCTTGAAATAACTTACTTTTTAGCTTTCTTCAAGTCATCATGTACGCCCGAGCGGATAAACTCCAACTATTGCCCGTCGCGAGTTGTTCTACAATACGCAATTTCATTGTATAATGTTGCCAAAAAATGTCGCTAGATATCAGTATTGAAAAATTGGGATCATTCTCCCCATCCTACTTTTCTGGCAATACGTATTCCCACGTCCTGGGATAGGGATAAATGCAAATTTTCATTGCATTATAGTTCGGGTCAGGTATGCTTGGGAAGATCCGATCAAATGTCTGTGACCTGTGACCAAACCTCCGCGACCTGCGACCAAATTAACCGTAAATACCGCACCTCATCTGGAACTCGCAACCCGCTGTAAAGACGGACTCGTAAATCTCCCAGCAAATGGTTCGGAACCTTTTACACAGCAATTAATGTCTTCGAAAGCTTCTTCCACATAACTAGCGTCTTTCATCTGCACATCTTCACGTTTAGTGGTAACTTAAATGCGTTTAAGGTTACCGATTCACTCACAGTTTTTTTATCTCTCTAATCAAGTTATTATTTTAATTCACATAATAATCTATAAAGATACTGATACACATCCTCATTAGTAGCACGTGAACATGCGCAGTATTTTTTTTTTTTGCATTACAGATCGCTCCATTTACAATGCAAGTATATCTTGGAATACCTAAATGGAGGCGATCCGCTGCTTGATGCATTCAATGCTATCATTAAATACATCGACATGATCGCTCAGTTCATTTAGGACACTACGCGTTATGGTGTGCTTATTCATTACATCCATTCTGCATTTTGGGACATGAAATAGCGCGTGACCTCGATTTCGCAAAGAATTGTTTGGTACAAACGGGGCATAATTCTCTAGCAGGTTCGGGGCATCAATTTTATTTCTCATATCACATCAAATTTTAACCCCCAACATGACTAGGCCCTCCTGTCAGCGCGACTCGAGGCTGCGGTAGTTGCATTCCCTCAGAAGTACTTCATGGTTCATGAATGAATAAATAGCGTGAGAATTTCTTTTGAATCTGCTCAATCATGTCGATGTATTTCCTTTGGTGTGGCTCCACACTGTCATTCCATATTCCAATTTTGAACGAATGATGAAATTGTACATTTGCTCGATGCACTTCTCATTCGAAAACCCTTTTGATATATGTGTTACGAAACCTAAAATTTTATAACACGTTGTAACTAGTTGGTTTATGTGACTTGAGAAAGTCAGTCTGGCATCAAAGTCAATACCGAGATCTCAGCAACGCGTGAAATTTTTTCTTTATTGATCGTATACTCAAACTTTATTGGTGTTACTGAACGGCTATAAGTAAGACATGCCCACTTTTTTATATTAAAATGCAGATTGTTTTCCTCAGTCCAGTCCACTAACGCATCTAAGTCTTTTTCTAAATTAATACATTCACGCATACTCGTAATCTTAGCATAAATTTTCAGGTCATCCGCAAAGAGCACACATTTCCCTGTTTTTATCCTGTCTTATCTTTATCTTATCTTATCGTCTATCATAATCAAGAACAGTAAGGGACCGAGGGTTGATCCTTGCGGAATGCCTGAGTTTGCTGAGCTTCTTAAGCGATTGCTATGCTAGCTATGCTCAAAAATCAACCGCCGGTGTACTTATGAGCATGGTTATTTGATTTGCGGGTGGAAGGGCTATCTTTTGAGCATGTGTGAACAAGCTTGCTTATGAGCATGCTAATGTCATTCGCCGCTAGTACTGATTAATTATCAATGCGATCTTCTCAGTCCGCGATAGATGAAACAAATATGGCGCTTTGGGAAGGTAGCTAAACATTACGTTTCGTGACTTATTATAGGAATCACGAATGTCTGTGGAATACTCGGTCACCGCTATGTAAAAATAATATAGCAATAAATAATGGAAACTCGGTAACTGTTTTGATTTATTGGTTCACTTGAATTTCCTGTTTCAATTTGCAAAGTTTCCACTGTAAAGCGTCTCTATTCTATGACAAGAGCATGCCAGTAAAAAGAATATGTGTTTGATTGTTAGCTTTGAGAATGCTCATTCATGAGCATGCTTAAAATAAGTATGCTAATAACGAGCATGTGTGTACAGTTGTTAGAGTATGCTAATGAGCATGCTCAAAAATTAACAAAAAAAATACATTTTCTTTATATTTTTTTATAAAAGTTAAAATTTATTTAAACATGTCGTAATTTTTGCATTATAAAATTGACATTGACAGCTGCAGGCGCCTATGCGTATACAGGGATTAAACTTTTATCTAGAAACTCGTATAAAGAGCGCGGTATAGGCTATCATTTGTTGTTTATTGTATTTTTTACTTACTTATTATTGTACTTGTATCGAACTTGATCTACAAATTTCCGAGACTATAGGACAAGTCTCGTCTTATATCTATTTAATAACAGCATTTTTTTATTAATTTTTCAGATATGATGGGAATAAAAGCAAAGGCAGAAATATACAAAAAAAAATTGAATCCAGTCACCAGGATTACTGATTTAGAATGCACTAAATTCTAGTTTAATGTATTTATCTCTCCCAATTTCCAGTAAATTTTTAGGCTAAATTTCCCTTATAATCCCTAATTCAGTATGTTCTAAATCAGTAATCCTCGATGACTGCACTAATTTTTTTTAAATATTGCTGCCTGCTTTTATATCTCTCATGTATTAATGATAGATAAAAATGATTTATTTAATAATCATACTTCCGTGTCCTGTATGGTTTTAAAAAATACTTGCAACTATTTTTCGAAAATCTGACATTTGTTGAATTCATTTTTTTTAATAAAGAAATAAATTAAAAATCGATAAACTAAGTTAATTTTCCTGACATCAATAATAATAATTAGATAAATAAAGTAAAATTATTATTTTATATATTATTATACCCCTCCTACAAATTCGCTCATAAATAAATAGGAAATTTTTAGTTGTTCCAATAAAGTAAAAAATACACATCAATATTGTGTTTAATAGAATAATATAGAAAACAGTATATAAAAATACTACCGATTAAAGTAGAAATTCAATACGTGCAAAATACTACATAGAACATCTAAACATAATATGTTTGATAGTTATGCTACTTAAGGGTACGTATTAAGTATATGTTTTGCTGATTCACTACAAAATACGACAAATCAGATACCTATTCTTGTTAGGTTCAGACGTCATATAAAATAATAAAAGATTTAGGTCTAAATATTTCATAAACCAGTTCAAAATTTTTTTAGAATTTTTACGCCACCCCACCGGGGTTTTAATTACGTCATTTACATGGTACTATGTCTTGCTTATAGTATGACGTAATTGCCTGGACCTGCAAGACCGAAGTTAATTTATTATTGAAAAATATATACCGATCGCAGCGGTATTTGCTCAGAAAAATTTCACAATTAAATTTGTCAAAATCGTAAACTATGGCTTATACATTTTTGCCAGCACAATTTACAAAGAACTCACATGGGTGTAACTTTTGATACCAGTTTCAGTCATATACAATAAAATTTCAGTCACTTATAAATATTTCAAAGTGGGTCGCAAAAAAATAATTTTCATTTATTTTTTAGGTGCGCCCCTGACAAGGTAGGTATGTAAAAATATGTAAAATAGATAGATTCTCACATAAAGAATACAATAAAAAAGGTTTCAAGTCGATCCGACTGCTGTAGCGTTCGTAGGATAGTTTTGAAGTTTGACTGAAAAATGACCCTTATTGTCATCGGATCACTGCTGATAGCGATTACGTAAAAAGTGTGAAAAATTTTACTTTTTTATTTACATGATTTTCTTTCAGATTTTAGTCTAAATGACTTTGTTTAGCAAAATGGTAAACTCGAAATACTCCGGCGATCTAATTGTATTTTGGGATCAACGTATTTACCCATTACCTGTATTGTTTCCAAACACCTTCTGTTCCATGCTGTTGTTTGAGTCCACGATGACTTGCCGTTTCAGTGGAGCATTGACCAGCCGAAATTACATCGAACTCGTAACTTCGGCTGTGAAATGTGGTTCATAAACGCGGAAACTGACGCTTTATAGTCCCTCTCCGCCTGGAGATTAAACGGCCGCATTGTTCCAGCCCAGGGGACCAGGGATCGGTAACCGCATCTCCGCACCACAAAGTTAGACGCCCGCGCATCGCTAACCGCACAATCAGACTTTGATTAGGAGCTGAAAACCTGTTTCGTTTACCATATCTTCGTCCTGGGAAGATCGAACCAACTCAATTCAAGGACTCTAGGAAAAATATTACATTCGATTCAGCGTATTCAAGTATTGTTGAGACTGCAAGCTCGTTGACTAACCTTTAAAATGCCAAAATGGGTTAATGTTTATCGCTATTTAGTTAGAAGTATCGTCCACATACAGCAGACTGGCTTGAAGTAAATGACATTGAAAAATTTTCCTAAAATCGAACTTCAATTCATAAATCAATAAATTATCAATTTATCTTTTTTACTTAACTTAAATTCACTTGAACTTAAAAAATTTACTGAAACTTTTATTCATAAATCATTTAAACCTATACTTTTTTCAAAATACTTCATTATTTATTTACCTTTCTTAATAAATAACTCGCATATGTACCTACATATTATAATAAGAAATAAGAATTTTGGCTCCCTCATCAGACTCAAGAGCTTCTCTTCACTGATGAGGTCTACATGACTATAAAGTATTTTAAAAAATGTTAATTTGATATGTCAATATATAAGAAGTGTATTTGTACCATATATTAAATAAATAAACAAAAATATTAGATCCCATCTCTGCAAGGTCTAAAAGCGCGTGTAATCACGCACGTGGCTTGACGTGTAAACGCGCTCGTGGCATTTATGATGCGGGCGTTGATGGTGCCAGATTATTTATATTACACACAGTAAATAATTAACAAATTAGAAGCGAATTTTTGTATCATAATTGATAAAATGAAGAATGAGATTTGATTATGTGAAACGTACCTACGGTGGGGGTGGAAAAAAACATTGTATTAACGAGTGTTAAAGTACAGGAATAGAAGACGTGAAATACTTGACATGACTAGGTAAACCAAATACTGGAAGACGGTCCTGTTAATGATCGACGAGCTTACTTGAGATGGTGTAAGAATGTGGATCAAGCGAATGTTGTATTTAAGGAAAGAATCGTGTGGCATTCTAATGTTCCTGCAGGGAAACGTTGATACGTTAAAAAAACGTGATGTTTTCAGCAGATACTGATTTGTACACAAGATATAGCGAACCAGAAAAACCTATTGTATGCAGGGGTGGTATGGTACCTATATATATTCTTAAGGTACCTACGTTTCTCGTAAACACAACCGCCACTATATAATTGACGAAAATAGAGGGTGACGTGTTTGATAATGATTAACTGGTAGTTTTACAATTGATAAGTGCTCTTCAAAACATGTTTGTAGGAATTAAATCAAAACCATGTCAACTTTAAAATCTTCGCTCTAGCCATAAAATCAGATTTTTTTTTACAAGATAGAGTTACTTACGACGGATTTTTCTCTTCTACATGAGTGACAAACTCGTGTGTAGGAGAGGAGTATCATTACATTTTACATTTACAGAGAATTACATATTAAAATGTATAGACAATTAAGTAATAATAGGTACGTAATAGGTACATATATAATAAAATAAAAAATTAATTAATTCTGAAGGTATTTTTTTCACGTTTTTTTTAAATGCCTCATAATTTTCCTCAGTCATCATTTCAACAAGCAATTCATTGAACCATTTCACACCTCTAAATGTGTAGTGATGCTGAGCAGTTGTGGTATATATCACAGGGATATGTATTTACCAAGTGTTACATTTCTGCTACTTGACACTCTTTGGGTCAGCTCGTTATCACTGTGAAAACCTTTATATAGTTGAAGTATGCAATTTTGCTTGTAAATACTTTGTAATGTGGGAATGTCGGATAATAATTACGTTTTTTAAGAATGATCTTTATAATCAATTTCTGGGCTATTTCTAAAGATTTCAATGTAGTTTTGAATACACTACCCCATGAGATAATACCATATTGTAAAACTGACTTGACTAGAGTGTAATATAGTGTCTTTAACAATTTCGCCAATCGCATAACGAGGTTTTATTTCTATAGCCCTTGTATAAAATACATATTGTTTTAATTTCTAATCTTTGATTTAGTATTATTAACACATTACACCAAATACACGTTTAAAAAGACAAATATGAAGTGAATCTGCGAATTATTGAACGTACATGCATCCTTGATCTAACCGTAGCAAACTAGATGCAAAATCTAGTCAGGAATACAGCTTCCATTCCTAGTACGCAGATTTGCTCCACATGACTGCAATAATTATTTCCTCTGGCGATTTGAGGGCATCAAAAGCCAATTACGACCGAAGTTCCTTTGACGCGCCGCTCTTCCGGAGGCTGGCGTGAACAAAGCCGAGAGATCTCTTCATCCCAGCTCTTAAAATAGGACAGCACCGCAGACCGGAACCACTATATGTGTCAAAGTTGATAAAAACATTTCATCACCGAGAAGCGACTCAAAAACCATTCTAGAACCCATCAGCAACGAGCTGATAACCTCCTTACTGTAAACTGGGGCAAACATGCTTATATTTCTCAATAATATCATTGACGGGAGTCCCCAGAAAACAGTTTATTGCGCATCATGTCGAAACCCACATTTTCATAAACCAAATTTTTTAACAGAATCGAAGGATTTTTTTCTATTTAAAAATGCATGTTATTTTCATTATAAAATCATCTAAATTAATGTACACCTTCATAATGAAGGCTACGGGTATTATTTTTTACTCCCTTTATATTAACTCGTGGCGTCTTGCCGTCAAAAAAAACTTTGGATCGATTTTTGACCCTTTTTCCGTGATCCAATCGAGCTTGGCAAGTAGACTCGTGGCGACGATCAAGAAGATCTATCAAATTTTCGTTAAAAAAAAATAATAATTATAGTATAATTTCGGATTTTTAGAAATTTTATTGGTTTTTTCAAATTGGAATCATTAGAAAAGTTTGATTAGCAACGGCGGCCCGATAGCGTCACGGAATATTTTCTAAATTTGAATTACTCCGTCGGTATACATAATAAGTACTTCACTACGAATGTCGAAAATCTAAATTGACTGACAAATGTTTTTAGAATTTAATCTTCAAAGCATGAAGTGTCTTATCAAAGCTCAAAACATCTGACATTTTAGAAATTTATTAAATTACTGTAAGTTTAGTGTTATGTTATATGTTTTAATTCGTCTTTGATTGTTGTTATATTTTACAAAGAAAGGGAGTATAATAAAAACTTGGTTTTTATGGGTTATTTTTTTATTAATTTTAATATCGTTCATTGCAGTTGTATTAAGGTACAACAATTTTAATTAAAAATACACAAAAATTTATCTATCGAAATAATCATTATCCGGTCTCAAACATAGAGCCGCGAGATTCTACCTAGATAATAATATATGTAGATAGATGGCATCATATTATGTTACCTCATTATTGAGACATCTATTATTCAAATCTTGAATGCTCTGCTCTATTGCCGGTAAACAACTTAACAAATTAAGCTTATAATAGCCCTGCAGAGTTTCATCAAATTTCATCTACATGTGCATTTAAGTAAGCCATATTTTATCGAATTTCATTTATTTAGAGTTTTTCAGCTACTTGACAAATATAATGTGATGTCATTGAAAATAAGTTATTATATTTTATTTTTTAAAATCAAACTTTCAAGTACCTTCACAATTAAGTGATGTTTTGATCACGGTTTGGTTTTGTTTATTTACAAAAAAATAATCATATTTTGAAAAATATTATTATTAACTGTTTTAACTGGGAAGTGATTATTTATTTAAATAGAATTATATTAAATGCCAACTACACAAGCCCTCGTGTGTTTCTTCTACAAATGTCTGAATGGTGCTGAAAATAAAACCACCGCGGACATTTTGCTTCGGACCAATGTGCCGAAGATGCACGCAAGATCGGAACTCCCGGATCCCAAGACTCAATGCACAAGTTATTTTATTTTAAGATTTTAAGCCAGAGTAATCGATAAAGGTTGCACGACTTGGAATTCGCCATATTAATTATATGATCATTTATAAGAAAATGCACAATAAGAAAATGACTCTGGCCACAAGAATTAGATAGATTCCGCCTGTCTGTGAATGTGCATTTTTACTCCCTTTCTTTTAACTCGTAGCTTCTGCTTGCTTGTTTGCTTGCTTGTCTGTCGAAAATCCAATCGAGCTGAAACTTTGCAGGCGTACTCGTGGCGACGATAAAAATGATTTAACAAATTTTCGTTTTAAAAAACTGTAATAATTGTAATATAATTTTGGATTTTTCGAAATTTTAACGATTTATATTTTGTATAATTTTCGAGCCCGACGCGTGGAGTAGGCGCAAAACCTGTTGCAATGAGAAAGGGAGTATAATAAAAACTTGGTTTTTACGGGTTAGTTTTTTTACTTGTTTATTTTTTTTGAACAGCCTCCATTTTGAAATGATATCAAAATCTGCGGAGAACTATGAGATTTACCATGTCCACAAAATCCGGTATATCCCATTTTTGACGAAGGGTGATTTACCATTATGATTATCATAATTAACACATTTTTTATAGTATTGTTACGTGTCGTGGCTCGGTCGAAATTAAATGAAAAACATATTTCGTAATTGATCGCTCGTAAAATAAACCTTTATTATCTCCTGTACATTTTATCTGACATTTTACATTCGCTGGAAACGCAATACTAAAAATATAAAATCTTCGCTTTCGAATTATCTGTTAGTTCGTTATTTCACGACTGAGCACACCGGCCCGTCGTTCTGCGCATGTTCTGCGCTGTTCTGCGCGCATGCGCCTTCGCTTGTATTCGACTGTCAAACGTCAACCGACAACTCGTTACAGTATTTTGAACAGTATTTTTCATAAATTTTAAATTTCAGAAATAACCAAGTTCAATGAGAATATAAATTATAACAATATGTGTGTAACGTTTTTAGGTCTTCTGGTCATAATGGAAGAAAACGCATTGAAAATATTCAGGGGGTTAGCCTCATTAGGGCCCTTGCGTTAAGCAATCGAGCCATTGCGTAAATTTAAATGCAAAAAAGAAAGACAACCATTGGATGCACTCAATATAAAAATTTAGATAAACGAGTGTACTGCACACGCGATGTCAAAAGAAAGTTCGTATAATTATATAAATAACGCATATTCTTTAGATTAGGTTCCAACTTTAGGACCTCCTAGTGAAGGCAGCTGCTATGTTCCAGCTCATTAGGAGCAACACAATGTCATAAGATCTATCGACACGACCTTCGGCAAATATGAAATCACTGCAATACTACGCCTACCCAAAGACTACAAACTTTAATTGTTCAACTCGCAGACAGTTGTACTCACTAGCTAATTCTTCAACCAGAACTTGATCTTATCATAATTAATAGAATTTAATAAGGGTCGCTCAGATGGCTTGGGTATGTTGAGCGAATGAATGAGGAAAGAATGGTAAGAAAGATATATAATGCAAGTGTTGATGGCGTCAGAAAACCGCGGGAGACGTGGGATGACCAGATTAACCAGATGCTGGAAGATAATAGGAAAATGATCTCGTTAGAAGCCTCAACAACCGGCGAGCTTGCATGCAAAGATGTATAAATGTGGATGAGGCGAGAGTTGTGTATCAGGACAGAAGAGTGTGGCGCTTTATCTTCTCTGCCTATCCCCACGGGGAAACGGCGTGATGATAAGTAAGTAAGTAAGTAAGAACTCGCAGGCAAAAATCTTCGGGCATATCCTAGAGTTTTTATTTTACTTCTTTGAAGTAAAATAAAAACTACTCTAGGATATGTATCTGCCGTATTTGATATTTTTATTTTATTTCATTTTTTAATTTCTTTATTTATTTTGGGAATCTCAACAGTATACAATTTATTATAATAATACATAACGTATTGGGTAATTCGTAGACCAATTATAGAGATCCACGGCATAAAATGTTAAATCAAGCAATAAAGAGAACATATATTAAATAGAGGGATAGGAGTGGGAGTTAGAGGGGGAAGTGGAGTGAGGTGTATGAGATTGTGGCTGAGCGGAGTGCGAGAGGAATATAATAATAATAATAATAATGGTAACATGATTATTTGAATAGTACCATTTTCATAAAAGAGAATCTCCCCACCCTCATCAATATTTATTCAAACTTATGGTTATTATTTTTTTGAAATGTGTTTGTTTTCTTTTTTTACACCAAGTCTTTGATGCACTGTTTCTTATTACGAAGGGCAAAAAGTTCCACGCTTTTGGGCCTGCCACCGAAAATACCTTTTTTGGCAACAGCTGATCGGTGTTACAATAATGTTCCTTCCTGTATGGCGTCTATTATTCAAGTTGTCTGGTATGTAGATATCTTAAATATATAAAGGCGCCATGTTATGTGTCGCCTCTCCTCGCTTCTGCTACCCTAGTAACATTGATTCGGATTGTACCTGCAATTTTCAATTTTTTTTCGGTTATGTTTTCGTTGCTGCTACAGAATTGCTATTTGGCAAAATTTTAGACAATTAGAAGCCTGGAATTGGCAAAAGAGGAATGAAAGTAGACTGAATGCGGTTGAAATGCGGTCACTAAGACACTTGTGTGGAAAATCTTTGGTCGATAGAGTGAGGAATGAACAAATTAGAAGTAAATGCAATGCTGGCTGTAGTGTGGTAGATAGAATAAAGAAAGGAGCGCTGAGATGGTTTGGTCATGTGGAACGTATGAACGAGGAAAGGATGGTTAAGAAAATATATGAGGCGAATGTTGAAGGCAACAGGAACAGAGGGCGTCCGCGAAAGACCTGGCACGATCAGGTACTACAAGTATTTGAGGATGGCCCTGTTAAAAGCCGCAACAATCGTAGAACGTGTATGAGAAGATGTATGAATGTGGCCGAAGCAAAAGTGGTGTGCCAGGATAGAAGAGTGTGGCGTTCAATTCTCTCTGCCTACCCCTGCAGCGAAACGGCGTGATGGTTAGTTAGTTAGTTAGTTTAGTTAGTTAGTTTAGACATGTTTAGATATATTCTCCTAAATCGAACCACGTTTCTGAAAAGCATGGTTTTACAATGACCATACCGGCGCGAAGAAATCAACACACACATATACCTCGAGCGGGATAACATGGGATTAACATTTGGAGACCGCTGGCTGGTTGATGAAATTATTTAATATGCAACTTATACAAATGCACGGCGTGTAGCTGTGTAGGCAGCGCCACGCCGGCTCTGCATGTATGATGTATGTCACAGCAAAACATAAACATGACGCCTGAAAACATGCCGTAAAGTGATCTGGAACTTTTTTCACATTTCCCGCGACCCGGATACGTTAATGGCGGGAATCTGGGACGTCAGTTCTAAAACGGCAAGATGGCGTCACCCGCCGTAACAAGCGCATTCCCATCAGTTATTCGGGATAAGTGTCGGCGTTACCGCAGCTCGGACGGCATTTAAAACTTCCAGCGACAGCGACGGATCATTAGAATAACAATCAACGGTTGTTGCTGCAACCGACTCTTGGTAAATGCTATTCTTGTTACGCCTCACACCACAGGTCACAAGCAGCAATGATATAATAAACTGTGAATACGTTACAAGAGTAAAATCTTGGCAACTCAAAAGTAAGGTAATTGCCTTACATGCATTCGTTATCGAACGAACCTTCTTTGTGATACGCCTATTGTATTTTTTTATTTTTTTATTTATTTATATTCATCTTGATACATGACATAGGAGACAGAGCCGCTCATCTCACTAGGAAGAACCTGTGCCGAGATGAGCAGCTGAACAATATAGTGAGAACAAAAAATAATAAAGATATACAACAAAATACTATATAACTATAAGATTAATTAATTAACTGAGTATATAAATATAAAATGTGGATAATAAGAACAGTATATATTGTATAATACAAAAGCAATAGTGAAAGTAAAGTAATATATATAAAAAATCATATGCATGGATAGTATAACAAAATGTATATATATAATAGCGCAGTTAAAAAGTATATTTAGGTATATACCTATATAAGAAAATTAGATGAATGTTTGTGTATATTAATTAGTGTATGAGTATGTTATTATAGTCACCGTAACTTCAAATTACCTGATTTTTCTGTATACACGCAGAGCGTTTGTGAAATAAGTGTGCAGTGATTTATTGTCTCTTTCATTGCAATATTTGCTACATATGAAAGTCGTCTAGTATGGGAAAAACGTGTCTATATTATAATACGTCAATGACAAACAGGAGTTCGCGTTGTCGCGAGGGAATTGATTAGGGGGGATAATTTTGTATGACTTACCCAATATTAGGAAGTAATATATCCAATTCTTTCCAAATTAAGTAGGTACCTTATTAATAGATAGGTCATTATTTTTAGTTGTTCTTGTACAAACTATAGGTTTCGTTCCTCATTGCATCCCAGATATACATCCGTATTCTGAACTGAGCAATATTTCTATTTTTTCCTATATCTTGACAGTTATTGTATAACATTGTGACGCCATCTTTTGACGTTTTATGTTTGACAGGTTTGAATCCATCAATTAGAAAGCTCATTATTCATAATTGTGAATAACTTAAGGTTTGTTTACGCGTTAGAGCTTTCTGATTGATTAAATTCATTAATTTCAAACATGTCAAACTTAAAACATCGAAAGTGGCGGCAATACAATGTTATACACACCTGTCACTATTGGGATAAAGATCTGACATCTCAATATTGCTATTTTCAGAATAGCAAAGATTGTGACGTGACTAGTGCGGTCTCGTTACCACGCAGCACGAGTGCTGTTTCTTCATAAGGAGACCGCCTTAGCATTAAAGCAATGCCAATCTGGATGGCGAAAGTGTAGGGCGGACCGATATGAGTGACTTTTCTCGTATAACGGCCACGGATGTCGGGTAGTTCCGACTTCACGGTTCTTGTACATATTTCGCTCATACAAATTTGATTAGTTTTTCTTTTTCTTTTCTACCTCTTCTCATTATTGACATATTTTGTCATCTTCACGAGTCTAGAACCCGGACTTGGATTCATAACTGAATCCAGGGTAACTCCGGCTAGATGCAGTGAATCCATCCACCATTGTGGTACTCTTCCAGATATTCGGCGCAAAATTAAGTTCAAGATAATATCCTGTATGTAAGCACTTTTGTACACTACCACTTAAAGCCATTGCATCAGCTTGGTTTATTGTAATATGTCGTTTAATGAATAGATTTTTACGAAAACGGGTTGTTTAATTGGTGTAAGGGCAAAGATAAACCAAGTTGATGCGACTGGCCCTAAGTAGAGCTTACCGGGTTGAATTTTTTGCATTATGCAATTGTGGTGCCAACATTTTTTTGTATATATTGTAATCTGAATAACACAATTATATTTTTTAAATCTATAAATAATACGACATCCGTTATTATTTGCAAATCAAAATTATTATCAATATGAATGTGCTGCTGTGGTTATTCTAGATTTTATGTTTCAATTGCAATTCAGTTTACACAAAGTTCAAAACATTTCACTCGCCTCATATATTTTCTTAACCATCCTTTCCTCGTTCATACGTTCCACATGACCAAACCTTCTCATCACTCCTTTCTTTATTTTATCTACCACACTACAGCCAGCATTACGTTCACTTCTAATTTGTTCATTCGTCACTCTATCGACCCAAGATTTTCCACACAAGCGTCTTAGAGACCGCATTCAGTCTACTTTCATTCCTCTGTTGCCAATTCCAGGCTTCACTTCCGTACATCAGGGTTGGCACTAGAACGCCATTATGTACCACTAGTCTTGCTTCCTTTGACAGATTCTTATTGGCCATAATTGCATTTAAAGCGCCATTAATTCCAGGCTTCACTTCCATACATCAGGGTTGGCACTAGAACGCTATTATGTACCGTAGTCTTGCTTCCTTTGACAGATTCTTATAGGCCATCATTGCACTTAGAGCACTATTAAGGCAGTAGGAATAGAGGGCGTCCGCGAAAGACCTGGCATGATCAGATATTACAAGTATTGTGAGGATGGTTAGTTAGTTCAAAACGTTTCGGACAATTAGTAGGTTGTATATTAAAGGTTTTAGAGAATCGTCTGAGGAGTTTATTCCAAGAAGTAAAACTTATCTACCCTCGCAAAAAAATACCCTACATTTTAAGCCCAGCGATAATCTGTTACTTTTATATCGTAATACGAAAGCAATCGATTCACGTTGCAAAATGTAAAGTTTGAATGTATTTTTTTTATTTACGACATATGTTTAAACTGAACTCGCTTCGCATGAAGAATTTCCAAGAGTAAAAGTCAGTGTCTGACCTAAAAACCGCCATTGTTAAGGACTGATACAATCTTAGCCATTTAACATTTAGTCCAGTAAGGGTACCTACCTACCGATCCACAAACTACTTGCATACATACATGCAGACTGCATACAACAACTTCTTCTGTTGGAATTAATGTGACGACGCTAATTAAAAACACTTGGCAATTATTCATTCTTTATGAATAACTACCAAGTGTTTAATTACCAATTAAGTATTTTTAATTTCACAACTGAAATCTGGTCAGACTTGGCAACCAAATTCATTCCTTAGTGAGTTCATTTGTCCATCTTCTGGGCTTCTTCGAAGCGAACAAAACCTTTCCATTCATCTGTTCATACTATTGCAAATACAGCCATGACTCGCGAAGTCTAATTTTTCAGTTACATGGTCTTCTTTCTGAAGGTTTCCTGAAGATTTTAAGAATGGTTACGTAGACAAACATTCCTCCTTCTCCAATACATGCCCTAGGCAATTAAGCAGTCCAAAAGTTTTCTACAGCATATTCGTCATTCAGTTTCTCCTTGTGATATCTCATACATGCTACTTGTATATATGATTTAACCCTAACCCTTAACAGTAGCACGCGTATGGTTAACAAACAGTTTCAAAGACCGTCCACGTGTTTTTCTAGCTACTATAGAATACTACTTTCCGTGTGCAGTAATAATATGGAAATTGCAATAGATCACGAAACGTTTCCTGAAGAGGTTGAATAGACAGGTCAGAATAGCTCAGAAAACATCACAGACAAAAAATAAGAAAATAAGTAGGAAACAAATTCAAATGAAATACTGAAAATGGATTTTTAAGGTTGAATTATTATTAAAATAAAAGACAAATCACTTCGTTTTCACCACTTTATTAGATTATACAATCTACATGTTTCGAGAACAATGTTCTCTGCTTCAGGATTGTTCGTGTACTAAAATTGTTTTAATAATAATGTCACCACAAAGTTCAAGCCTTGAGTTTGATATGTACAATATCTTCTTGGGTGTGGATGCTGGTGTGTAAATAATACTATGGGTGTGGTGTGTAGTGATATTTACATTCTAGTGTAGTGGTTTTCCTGACGAAGAGACGGGTTACATCTCGAAACCGGTAGACAAAAAAGTAATTTTTAGTGGTTATACACTAATATAAATAACATTTTGTGGATTGATATGGTCACAGATGACAATTTATATAATACAATACGGAGGCGAAAAGAAAAATAAATCCTTAAAACAATTAAAACCACAATATTTTGGCCATATCACGAGACATCCAGGGAAGTACTGGATCATGCATCTCATCTTGGCTGAAAATCTTAAGATAATAGGCATGATGACAAATTTTGAAATAACATTATATATTGTAGGTACACGTATACTATTACCGAAAATAACATTATTTCAGTAATAAACTAAGTTTTTACGCAAATGATTGCATTTTCATCTAAATATTTTTAAATTTTTCAAAGCAAGAAAACACTTTGTGGCTTGACATTATAAGAAATTTAAGAATAAATTAAATACTATGTTTTAAACCACATTATTGCTATATATTTGTCAACTAGTTTCGGTTGGACTCAACCTTCTTCAGAACAATTAAAATATAGCCTGAAGTCAGTTCAGTCTATATTATAATTGTCCTGAAGAAGGTTGAGTCCAACCGAAACTAGTTGATAAATATATAGCAATAAAGTGGTTTAAAACATAGTATTTAATTTATTGTTAAATTTCTTAAATATTTTTAATTTCGCGCAAAAACGCCCGCAGCTGTCATTTCGTCTTCGTGAGGTCAAGCCTCAGTACACATTGCATTGTGTCTATGGCAATGGTTCAAAGACACGGCGATGGGTGCTGAGGCGTGACGTCATTCGCTCTGACCGGTGTTTCAGTTAAAATGGCGGATTGCACAATTTTATACTTTTATTTTATTGAAAACCTTATTAATCTCAATTAAAACTGGATCATTTTTTAGAATCGTTTCAAAATATTTTCTTCTCTAAAATCACTTATTCTTTCATTTTTTAATATTGTCATCATGCCTATTGTTTGGGAAATCCATGGTCCAAATATTTGGAGCTGCTGCTAGCAAAATTATATCCCCAACATGATCGCTAACGTCCAAGAACCGGAGAGGCACAAGAAGAAGAATATGATTGGTTGGAATAGATGTGGCTATGACACCGAGCTATATATAGTTCATAGACGAATTTTTAGTGTGATGAGGTTAGTGATAGTCATTCCCAGCTTTCTTATTATCTTCTATGCGAGAAATATCTACAAAAAAATTGAAGGACACATTAAAATTGATTTGATTAAAAAAATGTTTGATTAAAAAATATATTATTGACTGTCAGTAGTTGTCAAGGGTAATAATAATTCCATCTTACCGAACCGTTTTCGATGATATTGTATGATCACCAAACACAGTTTTAACTGATGCTAACTACTTACTTACTTATTTACCATCACGCCGTTTCCCCGTGGGAGGTAGGCAGAGAGGATAGAGCGCCACACTCTTCTATCCTGACATACAACTCTCGCCTCATCCACATTCATACATCTTCGCGTGCAAGCTCGCCGGTTGTTGAGGCTTCCAACGGGACCATCTTCCAGCATCTGGTTAATCTGGTCCTGCCACGTCTTCCGCGGTCGCCCTCTGTTTCTGGCGCCATCAACACTTGCATTATATATCTTTCTTACCATTCTTTCCTCATTCATTCGTTCAACATGCCCAAATCATCTGAGCGACCCTTTTTTAATTCCATTAATCATGTTAAGATCAGCTTTACATCCTAATATCTTTACATTCATTAAAAAACTCTTTCCAGTATATTTTTAAAGGTCCTCCTTTTTACTTACTCCCTTTATATTATAACTCGTGGCGTCTGCTTTCTTGTCGTCAACAAAAACTTTGGATCGATTTTTGACCCTTTTCCCGTGATCCAATCGAGCTAAAACTTGGCTTAAAACGGCATACTCGTGGCGACGATCTGATAGAATGGATAGAAGAAGAAGAAGATAGAAGAAGATCTATCATATTTTCGTATTTTTAGAAATTTTATTGGTCTTTTACTCCCTTTATATTAACTCGTGGCGTCTGTTTGCTTGACGAAAAAACTTTGGATTGATGTTTAACCCCGTTCCCGTGATCCAATCGAGCTGAAACTTTGCAAGTAGACTTGTGGCGACGATCAAGAAGATCTATCAAATTTTTGTTAAAAAATAATAACAATTGCAGTATTATTTTGGATTTTTCAAATTTTTAATGTTTTTTTCGTACAAGTTGTATGGAGATTGTAGGGAGTATTGTAAAAACTTGGTTTTTGTGGGTTGCTTTTTTTTCGTTGACCCTCAAGTGTGGTGCCTGTCGCGCCGCTGGTGCGCAGACGCCGATCGCGCGGAATATGAATGAATTAAACAAATTCGTTCTTGTTTCCATGTGTTACTTAATACCCGCTGCGGCCGCTATCTGGATTTGCGTGTCAAGGATCCGAGGAAGTTATCAGCCCGGTCCGCGGAGGCTCTCGGCGCAGATAGTGGACTATCAAATTAATTGGTCTTGGCCGGCCAATCGGAGCGCTTCAATGGCGGCGCCGAAATGAGATTGGACCTCTAATGTTGTTTGTCGTCTTGCTAAAAGATATGTTTTATTACCCAACCTAATTTTTTATTCGGCGTCCGTTAATTTTTTAGGTTTATCGTTTCTTTTAATGAAATATATTTTTTGTAAGATTGTTTGTACGATCCAACACGACATTTATTAATTGTGTGAAACTCGATACGAAACACTTGCGCGTGAAGGTCAGTGTTTGTTTGACACCACAGAGTATAAAATTGAACAGTGTTGAACTAATCTCCTTCTTTTGGGCGAAGGGACCGGGACACGGCGGAAGTGTGTCCTCCCTCTTTATTTAAGTATTTATTATTGGATAATTAAATCCCCTAGTAAGTTTTTTCCAACAGATATAGTTTTTACTCCCTTTCTCTTAACTCATAGCATCTGCTTGCTTGCTTGTCTGACGAAAAAACTTTGGATCGATTTTTAACCCTTTTCCCGTGATCAAATCGAGCTGAAACTTTGCAGGCAGACTCGTGGTGATGATAAAAATGATCTAACATATTTTCGTTTTAAAAAATCAATAATTATAGTATAATTTTGGATTTTTAGAAATTTTCATGGTTTTTTCAAATTGGAATCATTCTATATGAGTAATTAGCCCGACGCGAATATAGACACGAAACCTGATTCAAAGCGAAAGGGTGTATTGTAAAAACTTTCGTTCCAAACCGCGTAAAGTAAAAACGTCATTCTGTATTAAAACACGACTATTTACTAAGAAATTACATTTTTAGGAGTATTTCGTTTGATCTTTTCTTTTGACAAGTAAGTATTGGAATCAACGGTAGAACCTCAGCGTTTATCAAAAAATTTCCATTACTTCATGTCTATATATATTTTGGTGGTCTTTGTTTCTCACTGAATTTTTTTTAATTTTTTGGCCGATGGGAACGTAAGTTCACATACGTGAAAAATAAAAACACACTTGTCGATTCGCCTTATGAGGATAAAATCAATCTAACTATTTTTGGATGGCTGTGTAATACAAAAACCTATCTAAAAAAAATTTTCTGAGTTAAGTATAATAAAAGTAAAAATGATAAATAAATAAAAAAAAAGAATAAACGTTTTTTCGTAACACTTTAGTATATTTTAAAGAGAAAATGCCATTTAAATTGATTGCGCTTATAACTATTACAGAGATAAAAATCCTTCCTCAATCGTGAAAAATACTTGTTTTTCTCTTTCCTGAAATTTTGTAGATAAGATATTGCGTTACCAAGCCATCGAATACTCACTTTGCTTCGCATAGAAGTACAAAATACTGCGGCCAGCCATTTCAAAAATAGCCAAAGACTTTTAAAGGTTAAAATTGATATTATCACATTAGATAATTCTTATTTTGTCGTTTAATATTTGCTTGCTCCAAATAGAGCCACATTTCGTAATGATAATTAGCACGGTCGGGTCATGATTCAGTCATGACATCATCAATGAACATATCATTGCACATGATGAGCTTTCCATGTGTGATGTCAATGTCATCGCCAGGAGTTAGTATAATAACGGTAACATTGACATTTAAGCACGCAGTGACCACATCAGATCTACCCTAATGAAACAGCCAACTCAGATGCAAACGAAAAGAAACAGAATAAGAATAAAAATCTTATTCTTTTTTATTATTTTTTTTTTATTTAATATTAAAACTACATTTAAATCATAATACATTTGTCTATTACAATCTACTTAGATACATTTTATTTTATTGCTTTGCCTCTCCAAAAATGAGACTTGCTCATGTGCTTGGTGAGGGGCTTACACTTTATTAGTTTATTTTGGATTTGGCTTATTTGTTCCTTAGCTATATATCTTGTTATGCATTGTCAAATTGTATCGATCTAAAGTGTTGGTTTATTTTTTTCTTTAATTGTTGTAAGTCATCGATTTTCTTAATATCTGTAGGTAGGTTATGGAAGTTTTTTATGCCCAAGTATATGTAGTTTTGTTGACACAGTTTGGTATTATATTTTGGGATTTTAAAATTATTTTTGAATCTTAATGATGTGTTTTTTTCAAATTTAGCAGTTATGTTTTCTTTAATTAGTTGTATAATTGACGTTTTTTTGTTTTTTTTATATATCTTTATTTAGTTAATGATACATAATTGTTTATCATTAGCTAATATTATAAACATTATATATTTATGTACACTTATTAAATAATATTTCTCTTCATACACTTTCCATTGTTTTGTGCCGCTTACATTCTTGTTTGAACATATCGATTCTGATCAGCTTCCTCACACCTTCCTGCAGGCTATTATACTCAATTATTCCCTTGTAATAAATACAGTTGTGTGTTTTTGTCTTTTTTCTATTTGGAATACTTATTTTGTTTGCGTTTCTTGTATTACGTCTATGTATCTCTGTGTTATATTTGATCTTATTTTGGCATTTTGTCGTTTAATATTTTGTGCATGAATATCGTTGTATTTAATTTTAATCCTTGTTTTATATTAATCCAATTTAAATTTGAGAGCATATTTTTAATTTTGGAATATCTATTTCTCTGTAGAATTATTATCATTGCTCTATTCTGTTGTATTTGTAATTTTCTTATATCTCCTTCGTTACATAGGTACAAAATGGTGGGGCATTATGAGCAATGAGGAGTTATTATTGATTTATAAATCGTTATCGCTGTTTCTTTATTTATTTTTGGTGATACTTTCTTAGCAATTTTCTTTGTTATGTCATCATCATCACTCTTGGCACTACAACCATTGGTGGGTCTTGGCCTCCTCAATAATTTTCCTCCACTCATCTCGGTCTAGTGCCAGCTCTCTCCAGTTCCGAAGCTCTAAGGCAGAGATATCTTTGAGGACGTTGTCACTCCATCTTAATTTTGGCCTTCCTAAGCTCCTTCGCCCTATTGGCATTGAGTTCAGCAGGGACTTTGGTGTTTGATGCTCGGACATTCTCTCCACATGACCCAGCCACCGAATTCTTTGTTATGTATTCAGTTTATAATTATGCCCAAATATTTTATTGTATCCACTGTTTCTATTTCTTCTCCATCAATCTCTATCTTATCTCATCATTATTCCTTTTATTTCCTATTAACATACCTTTTGTTTTTTTTTTGCATTTAATTTTAATTTATTCATTTTAAGCCATTTCGATATATTAATTATGTTAAATGTTAAATGAAGAAGAATTCTTCTTCATTTAACATTCTCACTAATTCTTCTAAGTGTAAGTGGCTAGTATTTTTTAATTTTATTTGAGTTATTAATATTTGGAACACAAGTAATTGGAAACAATCGTTGTAAACATAATTCAATTAACTTTTGATCACTCGCTTTCGAGATAAAAAACTCTTCATGAGAACCGACCATTACTCGCCACAACCCGTATGTAAGATATTTTTTAATCTACATCAATTTATTAAGGGGTAATCTTCACTTGGTGTGTTATTTGGGCGTTTTATTCCTGTCTATTCTCTACAGGGTCCTACACCCTTTAATCGATCTCAAACAATTATTAATTTTAATTAAATGACTTTGTATTAACCGCTTAACTAGTAACTCTATATCAACCGATTTCGATACCACTGTATCTTCATCAGGACGGACGCAAACTAATTATCCATTATTTATTCTAGCTATGGTGGGGGTAATTGAGAAGTGAACGCCGAAATGGGAAATATGTCAAGTAACGGGCTATTAATTAGCTTTAGTGTTCTGACATTTTTTTATTTCTAGTATTTCTAAGTTATCTAATCTAATTCTTCTATTTTTTACGTGTAGACTCTCGATACCGTTTTTCATTTTAAAGGTGTGGTCTGTTTCCAAAAGATGGTTTGAGAATTCAGAAAAGTTATTGTTATTGTTACCGGTAGACGTAGAGTTACTAGGTAGTTAATACAAAGATATTTAATTAAAATGAATAATTATGTCCAACCACAAAGTTAACGCTATAAACATCGAAAAATATCTCAAACAAATTTAACAAGATTACTCTTTAGGACTCAGAAGCAAAATATAGGCTAATAAATAAAAAATTCCTCCGTTTTTACTTCGTTTATCTAACTCATCCTCTTCACTCTCTTTGAACTAACCATTCTATATTAATAATAATAATAAAAATAAATTTTTACCTCTCCTGTCGCGTGTATCGACGACCGATGGACAGTATTTCAAAAAAATTTCATTAAAAAAAAAAAAATATATATATATATATATATATTAAATAGTGTAGACATCAAGGCCTCTAGAAGATTTCTTTGATGTAATTGAATAGTCCATTTCAGGTACAAGGATAGCATAATGCGTTTAGAATAAAAAATCGTATTGTAATTAAAATATTTTAGGAGCTTTTAACTGAGCTTTGGCGAAAATGCAATACGAAACCGGATATGCTAATAAAATATTGGATGATGAATTTAGCCGCATAACTGATATTAAACTGACAACTATAGATATTAAAATAATGTTTTTTTTGTGATATTACTATAAAATTCGAGGAATTTTTACGAGAGTGCAAAGACATTCAAATATTGTAAAAATTCTAACATAGAAACATGTTAACTTGGAAGCAATTTGAAACACGTGACCACAATTTCTATTTAAAAATTATAAATGTACATATGTACGCTAGATATGATTATTTAAAGGACAAGATTCGATTTAACAAGAAAACAAAGTGTCCTTTATTTTTATATTGAACCATATACTGCGGAATATCCCAATCACGCTAATGTAACTATAAATTTAGCGAAGCCACAAATTTATTTATTTGTTTATTTTTCCAAATATCCGTCAAGTGCTGCTGAAAGCTTAGCGGCGAGACTAACACGGAAAGTTCCAATATTACATAAAAGAAAATGTGATTTAAACATAATTGTGCTGTGAAACAATAAGGCACATGGCGACCGCGGGCTACCAGCAAATTGTAATTTTCACCTGCGTCGAATACATTCCATTTAATAGTGCGTAATAAAGCTGTACCCTGTGGAAGCTGTCTAGAATGCGCTGCAACCAATCGGTCACGGAGCAAGTCGCGGCACATTTCACGCTGTGACAAATTCCATTTCAACAGAATTCGTCACAGCACTATTGGTATTTTCTCATTTAGACGTCATCTCTCTACAAGTTCATTTTAATAAAGTTCAGGATTTTTTAACCGAACGTTACATAAAAAAACACGAGGTTTTTTTCATCTTTAAATAAAATATCACTTTGTATAACACCACTTCATTGAGTTATTATCAACTGTTGAATATTATTAATCATAATATTATTAACAGAATAACAAACAATCAAGAAAACATTAAGTACGCGTTAAGACATTAAGGGCCGGTCTTATAAACGAAAGACCAAATTTCCGTTAGTAAATCTACAATTTACTAACGGATGGCCGTTCGTTTATAAATGTTACCGACGCTCGTCTTATAAAACTTTTTTTACCGTCCGTAAGTATCGCAATATCGTACTGCTCTTGTCTATGATTTTAGAGCTGTCAGAGGCGAATTATATCTCTTTTCTATGGAAACGAAACATAACTTGTATAAACATAGCCTAAAATTTCTCGCTCGCACCGGATTTTCGGGATACTTCCCACAACACTACAAACACTGGCAGTCCTTTGAAACCCCAACAAAGTCTGCAGCAGCTAATAATATTGATCCAAGAGCATAGAATCTCAAGGCGACATGCAATTTTGTGGTTGATGATAATGTCAGATTCCTACGCGTGCGCCTTTTTACGTTTTGCTCAATATCTTCTAGAAGCTGTCAAGCAGACCTTTTCGACAAACGAAAATGTTTGTTCTTCATCCGACGAACTTGAATATAATAATAGCTGAACATCGCTATCTGAAAACGTTTTCCTTGAAAATGTAGCAGCAATCAGTACAGTATATGTGTACATGTTAAACAAACAGCATAAAATACAAATTGACAACGGACCTAACCTTAAAAAATAATACGTCAATATGTTATACTTCTGTCAATTTCAACTGACGGACGGTAAACTGGTGGTTCGACTGTCGGTATCGGCCGTCGGTAAAATTTTACTAAAATTTGACTAACGGATTGTTATAAGACGAAAATAATGACGTTTGTATCAAATTTCGGTTTATTTGGTCTGATATTAAACTAACGGACGTTTATAAGACCGGCCCTAAGGATACGTAGGGTCAAAGTACGAAAATCTCTATTTTCGGCGACCAGGCTTTACACGAAGCTGCTCAATGTAGCATAGACTTCTAATATTGTTTTTCTCTGTCCAGGTAGTCGACTAGGATGATTGGGAATCCTAAAAGCACTAGCCATGAGCTTTCCTGGCTGATAAAATTCGTTTTCTTCAATGCAATTTCAACATTTTTTATCCACTGCGTGAATGGTACATCGACTTGGTGTGTATGGTGGTTCCATATTTCGTCAACAATCACAAATCGACGCAAAAAGTCCCTCGAATTGCGATTATACATCATCAAACACTACATTCAAATGCCTTTTACGTTTGAATGTAGTAACAAGCCATTTTTTCATCCAGAATATTATAAGATCATTCTGTTGAGATGCCTACAGTCTTGGCAATCTTGAGCACTTTTATTCGATGGACTTCTTTAACGACACCATGTTTTCGTGGTAAACTGAACTAGGCCCGCCTTATCTTCATTTTGCGTCTTCGGCCAAGTTTAAACATACCAAAAAGTAAAAACTCTTCAACACTGTTGCAGAATTCTCATAAACTTCACACAACTTTGTTTTAATCTGGACGGCTGTATAAAATACTTCTATAAAAAAAAATTAGCGCTGTACCTACTCATGTGCGCACAATAGAAGTTATAGTTAAAAACCAAAACAAAGACAAAATTATGAATTAATGTCGCTCAAAGTATTGAGTTGTTACACTGATTATTGTCGATAATTTTATTGAGTTTCATGAAAAGAATTAAAACTCATACTTACAGAAATGTAACCTCATATATATAAAATAATTGCATTAAAATATCGCCTCATTCACTATACTCACCAGACATCTTGATTACCACTTTTTCAAACTTCTTGGCAGCTTTTTACAGCTCAAGGTCTTCGGGTATCGAGATTCTGCTGCTTTTCAAAATTTAGCATCTCCAGATCTGTCGATTCTGACGATGTTTATTTCGATTAATAGAGTTAATTTTTAATTGAGAAAAAATATATAAATTTGAAGGTTGTAAACTACAACCCTCAAAACGGCTAGAGAAATAAAATGAAAACCTTGACAAACAAAATCTAAAGAAGCGTATTTCTTTTTTCTTACAACAATTACAAAAATACATTTGAATTATTAAGAAAAATATAAAAAAACCACCATGAATATGACCATTGTACATAACAAAAGATGATATAAGACTGCCATTCCGAAAGAAAAAATGATCGCAAACTTCTATCATGTACGGTGGGATGAATGGGAAATATTGGGATGAAAACAATATAAAAAATGGTAAGAAACAATTAAGAAAATACATGATACTTACTTTTAAATACTGATTGCATTATTTGTATGTATCTACTTATATATTTTTTTATTAGTTACACCTACATGTTTCGGAAAAAATGTCAAAATATCAAAATGAGTAACGTCTTTTGATATTCTGACATTTGTAAAACACTCGACGATGGAAAGGTTTTTCCGAAACATGTAGGTGTAATTAATAAAAAATATAAGTAGATACATACAAACAATACAATCCATATTTAAAAATGTCAATCTACAATGTTGCTGAATCAATCGAAAAAAAAACTTACTTTTGATTAAAAATTTAACATACTTTTATATTATGCTGTGTATATTAGGAAATATAAAAATTATTATATTACCTACTTTAAGGAAGAAAAGAATGTTTTCCTACCAATCCAATTGTTCTTAAGGCGATCGTCTAGCAGAATGAGCAAATTTCACCATTTTTTCTCATATCTTCTCCTGCGACATATCTAATTTTCAAATTTATTCATCAGGTTACATATATTTTAAGTATGAATATCTTATTAAAATGTCACAAACTAAATTATATAATTTATTAATAAATTACCAAACCTTCGATGTTTTAAAAATGAAGAAAATTGCTCCACTTTGTGGGCTTTTTATGACTGAACGGCGTGTTGAGATGTCTTTTTTATTCAATAATATTACAAAGTAAACGATTATCTTAAATTTATTACAATTATTACAAAATCTGTTCATACGTTTACACGCAATTTATGTTTTAAAAAATACTGTTTTTTAAAAATATTTTATTTTTTTGTGTTTTTTTTTAACTCTTTTTACATGGTTGACAACTTTTTTACTTCAATAGTCAAATCTGAAATCGAGAATAATTTTTTGATTTTTTTGTATTAATTTTAAAATAAAAATGTCTATTCCTTTAATTTATTAAAGAAAAAAAGTTATAAACTATTTTAAAAGGATCGAAAAAAACACACAAAAAATAAAAATAATTTAAAAAACAGTGTTTTTTATAACATAAATTGCATGTAAACGTATTAACAGATTTTGCAATAATTATAAAAAATTTAAGATAAATGTTTACTTTATAATATTATTGAATAAAAAAGACATCTCAACACGCCGTTCAGTAATAAAAGGCCCATAAACTCGACATATTTTCTTCATTTTTAAAACATCGAAGGTTTGGTAATTTATTAATAAATTATATAATTTAGTTTATGACATTTTAATAAGATATTCGTATTTAAAATATATGTAACCTGATGAATAAATTTTAAAATGAGATATTTCCATACCAAAATGTAATAAAAAACGCAAGAGAAGATATGAGAAAAAATGGTGAAATTTGCTCATTCTGCTAAATGATGGCCTTAATGTTTTAGATCTTGAAAAAGTTTCAGTCGTAAAGCTGTGTCTGTCAAGTGTCCATAAATCACGCATGCACGAGATGGTCGCCGGGAGACCAGCACAAAAATGTCAGCAGCAATACTATTATATTTCAGCGAAAGGACAGCACGTGTTGAACATTCCTGTTTTCGGTAAATGCATTCAAAGAGTTGGAGGCTGTGCGTGGTCTCAAGTCATCAGGGATGTACCCACCATGCTGGCGATGTCTGACGTCATCCGGCAACACTTCATCTTGATCGCCCGAGCCAAATGCGTTCATAATTTCAGTGCTGTTTGACGACTTTGCCCGCGGAATTAATTATTATTAATGCTGCGCTGTATGCGTTTCGATTACGTGACATCGCTGTGGCAAAATGGCACACGATTAAATAATCAGATAAATTTAAATTTGCGATTAAATGTGTCCGTCTTTTCTTTTAACTGAAATAACTTCTAATTTTAGACAACAAAAATCAACACTTATGTCTTTTCAACAATATTAAACATTAAATTGAGATCAAAATTCTGGCTTCACGTAATTTGAGGCACAGATGAATCGACTACAGACTATTATATTTTAATACAAAAAAGATATCAGTATTTGTGCGACAATTTTCGTATGTGAAATTCGCGTGTTCTAGGCAAAAGTGACTTGTGCAGGAGATACAAGCGTAATGACAGCGCGTTACAGATTACGAGAGGGGGGGGGGCAAAATGACGTCTAGTCTGTATCGCGAAGGATCCGTCAGGAGCACAGTGGGCTTGGTTAAAAATTTGAAAAATATATATATAAAGTGACGGGTCTGTCAGACCCACCAGGCATCCCAAAGGTTAATGCGTTATTTTAAGCTTTGTTTCATCGTTTCGGATAAGCAGGAAGATTAAAACATCTAGTTGTATGTTTAAAATAATATTGATACTTTATCATGTCAATATCGCCTATTTTTAACGAAATCTCCGTTCTCGCGCATTTTTATCGATCCTTTATTTATCAATAACTGCGCTACGATGCAACACAATAGCTTCTAAAAAGATAGTAACTTATCAATTATGGCAATGAAAACAAATTAAATGAATCAAGCATAAAGAAATACTAAATCAATTCAGCTACGGAAAAAATACCGTGTTACCTCAAAAGATTTTTTTCTATATATCTTATCAGTGGCGTAGTAGGCCAGTGTGGTCAGGGGCTTTGGCATGGAACTTATTTTTTAAGTAGTTATATTCATTAAATAAAGAATTGATATACAATATTCCGCTTATGACTTTGTACATCAAATATTCGTGCAGTGGACGTACATTAAGAGAATGCAAAAAATATGAAAAAATTTAAGGTTTTTTTTTGTTATGAATTGAATCGTTTGAGGGCACGATGGAACAAGATTATTTCAACCACTGACCACATCGTGAACTTAGAGTTAGGGGAAATAAACTGTCATTCCTGAATTAATAGTATTTTAATAAAACGAACAAAATAGAGGAGGAGTTATATCAAATACCACACTGGTATTTTTTATTTAGCACTACACCACTGCTTCTTTTTGACGAATGAATGATTAATCTAAAATGCTTTATATTATATTCATTGCACGTGCAATGCGTCAGTCTAAGATTCTTGATCATGGAAAGGAAAACAAACCCAGGACCCTAACGATAATATAATGATATTAGAATACAGTTGTGTCACACCTGGATAAGGTCTACAAGAAGCCAGAAGTATCTATCTGGCTTGCCAGACGACTTTCCCCCCGCTTTGTTCTTATCGGACGAAGCTAGGGAATGATGTTATGATTGTGGTCGACCTATAAGAGAAAAATAATGGGAACTTCTAAGTATGCTGTAAATTAAATTAAATTTAGTTAAAATAAAAATAAAATAGAACTATCTATTTTTAGAGAAATATTCTAAATAATTATATATTAAAATGTATACACAATTAAGTAATAAGTAAGTAATTAACTATGTTTATCACCACTAAAATTTATTTGGTTTACCAAATTACAAATTTGGGTTACCAAAAAAACCGGTTGGTTTTAACCAACCGGTTTCGGAAACGATGTTCCTTCGTCAGGGTATATTTAATACTAATTGAACTTTACAAAATTATAAACGATCATACTTCAGTGTAAGGCGTCTGATACACATGCTTCTTTAGTGGCACGTGACTTTGACAGTGGCATGCTTATTAGTGGCATGCGTGTACGCACATTGCTAGAAATGAGCATGCCACCTAGTGGCATGCTCAAAAATCAACCGCCGGTTGATTTATAAGCATGCCACTGTTATTCACCATAGAGAAGGGGTATCTTTGGAGCATGTGTGAACAGACTTGCTTATTTATGAGCATGCTTATGTCATTCGCGGGCTTCGCGGCTAGTATTATCGATGCGATCTTCTCAAACATTACTTTTCGTGACTTATTATAGGAATCACGAATGTCTGTGGAATACTCGGTCACCGTTGTGTAAAAATAATATAGTGAGAAATAATGTTTACGAAACTTTATTAATAGGCATGAATGATTCAAATCTTTCAATAAAAATTATATAAACTAAAATCAAAAATGTGCAGATGGAAACTCGGGAACTTTTTTGATTTATTGGTTCACTTGAATTTTCTATTTCAGTTTGCAAAGTTTCCATTTTGAACAAGAGCGTCTCTATTCTATGACAAGAGCATGCCACTAATAAGCATGTGTGTTTGATTGTTAGCTTTGGGCATGCTTATTTATGAGCATGCCACTAATAAGCATGCCAGTAATGAGCAAGTGTGTACAGTTGTTAGGGCATGCTTATTAGTGGCATGCTCATTAGCATGCCAGTAAAGAAGCATGTGTATCTGTACCTTTAAGTGTCCAAATGGGGGTAAATAGTGGGGAGTGCGAAAGAAACAGATGACAGGGTGATAGGGTGTTTCTTTCGCAGCCCCCACTATTTACCCCCATTTGGACACTTAACACTGAAGTATGATTGTTTATAATTTTGTAAAGTGCAAATAGTATTAAATATACCCTGACGAAGGAACGTCGTTTCCGAAACCGGTTGGTTTTACCAAATAAATTTTAGTGGTAATAAACAAAGTTAATTAGTTTAATTATATTCATAATGAATAACCACAAAGTTATAGCAAGATACAACAGTATAATAAGTAAGTATATTACATATATAATAAAATAAAAATTTAATTAACTCTGATGTTATTTTTATTTTTTGTTCTGGTAGAAATGTTCGCTAATCGATTACCTTCGCAGTCGTTCTGAACTTTTACACACATCTTATAGAAGCAGGTATCTATCGGAAAAAATGTGAAATTACCTGTCGCACCTGAACAACCGCGGTAAAAATATTTTAATACAACAACAATTCGAATTCATAATTTCAATAGTATTTATTTTATACAGTTTTTAAGCTTAATTTCGCAAAATTCCTCAAAATAATGTTGAGATGCATTAAATATTTGAATGATGTCATCGACTGGCATATAAAGCGGAATTATAAATGTCACGTACAACGTATTACGAACAAACATACATAAGTCCATCTCGTTCTATTTAGCGGTGACTCACTTCCTCGGCGGAACCGTGAATTTATCAATCTTTTTAACATAAATACTTGATACAATTATTTGTATAATTTTTTATAGTCATCGCCTAATTTTATAGTTTAGATAATATTTGGCAGCTTTATTTTTCAAAAGTAATGCTAAATTCAGATGCAACCTACCACAGAGGCTTGTTGGTGTAGTGTAGACTCTCGCCTAGTGGTCGGCGGTTCGAGTCCCATTCCAGGACACCAGAAAGTTAGTCCTATTTTCACAGCGCAAGCGTTCAGTTTCATTTGAAAATAGTAAGAATATTAAAAAAAAAAAACAATAATGATTTTGGAGAGGCTGTCATCCTGTGGTAGATTGATAATGCCTAATTATACTTTTTTTCTTATTCAGAATCACTTATTATTTTATTTCAATTCAATTATTTTTAACAATTAAGGCTCAACTGAATTGAGATGAGATAAGTTATTGATATAAACATGATCTAAATTTTGCTCAACTGCACTCTAGGACCACGAAGAAAATATTATTCAACCCCATATCTCCGGACATCTCAATATCCCATCCATTATACGTATTTAAGGGCCTACGCATAACACAGACATCCCCTTTTTATGGGTTCTTGCATTTATAGCGTTTTGAAATATGGCATAAACTACAGGAAATTGCAGACAATAAACTTGACTGGATATGGACTCGGTTATTCTAAATATTACTTGACTTAGCTAGCTAACTTACCACTCGCCATCTCCAAGCAGAAGTGGGCAGAGAAAATAGAACGCCACACTGTCCTGGCACCACTTTCAAACATTCTTCTTATGAACGCTCATTGGTTGCAGAAGCTTTCAACAAGGCCGTCCTCTAATATTTGGCTTATCTGATCATGTCAAGACGTTAGCGGACGCCTTCTGTTTCTGTTGGCTTCAACACTCGCTTCATACATCAAAACTATCCTCTTCTATCAACATTATCCTCTGCTCACTTATTAGTTCCATGTGGATCAAGCCACCTCAGCGATCTTTTCCTTATTCTATTTACTTGTATTCATTTCTAATTTGATTTAATTATCTGATCTATGTCCAGAGATGTGACTTATCTAAGATACAAGTATTTGAAATACAGATACAAGATGCAAAATACGTATTTTCATCTTGTATCTGAAATACTTTTTTGAATATTCATCTTGTATCTTGTATTTAGATACATTCTTTTGGTATCTTAGTATTTTGTAAATACTAAGATTGCTAAGATACTTTTTTCCAATGATATACCTATAATGAGATCTCATCGAAGAAAAATGAGCGACAAAATGTTTGAAGAACTGATTTTACTTAAGTCTCCATTAAAACTTATGTTTTATTTTGTCACATTTGCGCGATCAACGCGATTTATTCGTAAATAATTCACGTAAAAAATAAACTTACATTCAATAAAATGTGTCTTCTTACAAAAGGATTTTATCTTTAAAAAGTATTTGGAAGATACGTATTTTTTATCTAGTATTTCAGATGCCATTCCAGAAAGTTATCTGTATCTGGTATTTAAAATACTTGATCTTAAAGTGTCTTGCATTTTGTATTCCAGATACTTTGTAAAGGGTATCTTGTACATCACTGTCTATGTCAGACTTTCCATTTTCGTGGATAATTTCCGTAGATTATATGCCGTGCACTGAAAACGTTTGGGAACCGTAACTACACAGTATCATTCATGCCCGAACTGCATATCTTTAGACGTGTTTACTTTGAAAATGACAGACTTCTCCGGTGACCAACTGCAAGTGAAACATTGTTTCACGATCGTGAAGATGTTTTGTGTTGCAGTTCGATCGCTCAATTTATTTAGCCGAGCCGCGGCCGCTGTAACATTTATGAAATTGTGTTTATAAACATCGACCCAGACATCAAACAGATTTCTCGGAATCGTTTGTGAATGAGCTCGAAGCTACACCCCGTGTGCGCGCGTTTTGGAAGTGGCCGACGGGCCTCTCCGGGCAGGAAGCTCGCAAAGGGAGAAACAAAAACATGACACACTTCTTGCCACCAGCACACCATCGTCCGATTATGCACAGGCCCTAAGTTCTAAAGTGGTCCAAGTCCAGATGCCGTGTTTCTACCAGGGGCGTGCGATCCTCTCCCGCAGTCGAAAAAACTGCGCCAACATTTCTGTGAAATAAATATAAACGACTTATCTACTCGACATATTCTTTATTAATTTCATTCATAAGCGTACTCCAATAGAAAGCATAAACTGTGATAATTTAATGAATATACTTCATTTGAAGAAATTATACATATCAGCGACATTGTGTTCCTATTTAAAATTATCAAAAGTATGTTGGACTGCCCCGCACTGATTCAGATGGTCTCGTATAATATACCGAGACAAACGAGGCATCACGAAGTGTTCTAATAATATAATATAAATGACTTATCTACTCTACATATTCTGTATTAATTTCATTCATAAGCGTGTTCCAATAGAAAGCATAAACTGTGATAATTTAATGAATGCACTTCATTTGAAGAAATTATCATACAGAAGAGATGTCAGCGACATTATGTTCCTATTTAAAATTATTAAAAGTATGTTGGACTGCCCTGCACTGATTCCGATGGTCTCGTATAATATATCGAGACAAACGAGACATCACAAAGTGTTCTTTGTAGGGATCCACAAGAATAACTCTGATTTTTGGAACTGGCAAAGGAGGATGGAAAATAGACTAAATGAAATTAGAAATGCAATTAACTATATTTGTGAAAAATCTATAAGGGTTGTTAAAAAAACGCTGATTTTTTTGATTTCCCGGCCTATGTAAGTCCAATTGTCACAATTTTTTGTATTGTATTAATACGCCTGACCTTGGCATATCTTGACAATATCCATATTAGATTACTTACTTTATTGTTAGCTGGTAAAAATATTTTTGATTCGCAATTTCTTCATATTCCCGAAGATGAAAAAAAACAAATGGACAACTATATTGAAAAGATAAAAACAGAATCACTGAATGAGCTGAACCATACAGAACATATCGTTCCAGAAATACTTCAAAGGTTGGAAAAAGCGCGGTCACAATTATATAATTTCTAACTGAGACGAGATTGAAGGGGATAAAATTAATATCTATTGATAAAAAAATAAAGATTTAAAAAAAAAAGTCTATTCATTATGATTATAATGTAGTATTCACAAAAAAGAGTCAATGTAATGCTGATCTTAGCACGGTGAATCAAATTAGAAAGGTTCGCTTAGGTGATTTTATTAAGTCTTGTGCAACAAATAAATTAGGAGAGAATTTCCATGACTAGCGCACGCCAATGGTTTTTACATGGTCTGTCTTGTTATCTTTTATTGGTCAATAAATATCCTTGAAGAATGAATATATTTTTGCGTCCTGGAAGTGGTTTCCACAAAAAAAAAAATCCATTTATGAATTTAATAGACATTAAAGCAAATTCTACGAGTAAAAATATATATGTAATAAGCACGTTGACCCTGAAACACAACGAGAAAATTATTTTAGGGGTTCGGTACCCTCTAAGGTGTACTGTTTATTTTATTGGTGAGCTGAAAACCACTCCTAAAATATTTAGTTCATTTTAGGCTTGCCTTATTCCACGCAAAAACTGAAAATATTGGCGGGATCTTTGGATGAGGTGTGATGAGAAAGCATTTGGTATAATAGTCCTCCTATAAGAATACTTTGTACATACTAATGTATTATTAATAGATTTTATAACGTTTTCATTCATTCAGGTAGGTACCTTTGTAGCTAAATGAATGAAAATAAACTATTGTAAATAGCCGAGTAACGCGGAGTAAAGTTGCACGTGTGCTTTTGATAAACTGTTGAACTGAAAAGTATAAATAAACAATCTCGATATGTATATCGAGAGACAAAATCGATTACAAAATCAACAACTCTCCCTGGCCATCGAACTGCATGAACCGCAAATGAATCGATAACTTTCATCGAGCGATTAAAGACCTTTCGGATACAGGGACGGAATTAGGACTAGAAAAAAATCATTACGGAATGTTATATTTAATATTAAAACTGTTATTATAATGTAATTAAAGATTCAGAGTTAGTTATAATTTCGAATAAGGGTAATGAGGGAGGGGGTTGCTTTTGTGCTGCGATAATAACGATGCACGCAAATTGTTCCAGGCTGTAGCAAAGTGAGGTGTCCAAGGGAATGATATATTTTCCTCCTATTCCTAGGATGCAAGTGAACAAAATTTGTTGCACAATTGTAGAGGTTGTTATAAAAGGTGGAGACATGGACCCTAAACCAAAAGTCAATCCGTAAAGTCTAGGCCTTTGAGGTGTTTGAGCAGAGATGCCTGCCTTTGAGTTGAGATGACTATAGAAGCATATAGAACGTTTCCTGGATGGATTGAATTACAAAAATGTTGAAGTCCTCCGGCGTATGAAAAAAGGCCAAAAGGTGCTGTGTGCCATCAAAATAAGAAATTTTAATTGTCTTGGACATGTTATGAGATGAACTATGCTCACTTTTACCCAACATATCATCCGGGGAAAAATAAGTGGAAAAAGAAGCGTAGGAAGAAAGGTACCAACATAACACGACTGAGCTGTTCCGTGTTGCGTTGAGTGGCCATGATTGCCAATATGATCGCCGATCTCCTATAGGAGATGGCACCACAAAAAGAAGAAGAAGAAATCGTGTAATGATTCTAAATAATAACCATGCTTCTTCATCTTCTCCCTCAGCCTTTTTTCCTCCACTGTTGGATGTAGGCTTCTTCCATTTTCCTCCACTCATCTCTGTTTCTCGCTCTTCGCATCCAGGTTCTTCGTGCTTGCTGGACTATGTCATCAGACATAGTCTAGTCTTAAGCCTATTCACTAGGCTTATATATGCTTTATATTGCCTTCTAATATATCTGTACTCAGAAGTGATCTCATTTTTACTCCCTTTCTTTTAACTCGTAGCGTCTGCTTGTCTGCTTGTCGGCTTGTCTGCTGAAAAAAATTTGGATCGATTTTTAACCCTTTTCCCGTGATCCAATAGAGTTGAAACTTTGCAGATTTGCATGATTTAACAAATTTTCGTTAAAAAAATTCAATAATTTATATTTAAAAATATATATTAAAAAAATTAATAATTATATACAAAGTATAATTTTGGATTTTTAGAAATTTTAACGATTCATATATTGTTTAATTTACGAACCCGACGCGTGGAGTGGCGCGAAACCTGTTTCAATGAGAAAGGGAGTATAATAAAAACTTGGTTTTTATGGGTTCGTTTTTTACTGTATTCAGCTATTACTTTCGCTTCTTTTCTGCCAACTCCAGTCTGATTTTTATAATTTGCTAATCTCGAAATTCATCATAATTGATAACTCTACCTTCTTCTACGCGTGATGAATATTCCTATTAAATAAGCGTCCAGCTCCTATAGGACCGTTTGCCCTCGGCCGATCCTGGAGCCAGCGCGGCAGCCCATGTGGTTAGCTTCCCGGGCAAAGGAAGGAAGGGAAGCACCTAACAAAACAAACCAAAAGATGAAGTTTTTTCAGCTAAAAATACACCCGGGCCAGAGATCACGCTCCGGTGCACGAGACAGCATCGGATGACTGGTCCACGCATGAGGCAAGGATGCTGCAGTCCAATTTTAAATCTGACTAAATATTTCCCCATTGAAACATTGTTGAAATAAAATTTTGCTGAGCAAGATTTAATCTGTACTTTGAACAGTAAACGAATTAGCTAAATGTATTTCTTCGAAGAGTCTTATGAATAGTAGGTCGTAGGACGTACTTTCTATATTAATAAAGTATAAGAAGTTAAGAAATAAATATAAGAAATCAAGTATAATAAAGTATAGAAAGTTAAAGAAGAAAAAGTTTCTACGTATTTTGTCATACAAAGCTGGTCAACACAATAACCTTCACAGCTACGAAGATCGACTTGCCTTTTTCAAGATGCACAAACTTGAGTCCCGACGAAAAATATCCGATCTCATTGTGCTACACAAGATTCTCAGCGGAGCTATTGATTCCCTCTGTCTATCTGATATAAATTTGCATGTTAAACCCCGTATAAGAAACCCTGAGTTCTTCAGAATAAGTCAGCACACTAATAATGTCGGTTACTTTTCTCCCATTAAAAGGTTGTGTCGCACATATAATTTGTATTGTGCCGACCCTAACATTGATGCTGATATTTTTGCAGACACGTTATCTTCGTTCAAAAACTCACTCATACACAACATCCATTTTCTAAA